>PVLD010005809.1:0-107598 GCA_004027595.1 Dinomys branickii | reverse complement strand
GGGGCTTTCCCACGTCTCGCCCCGGCAGCCTGGTCCACCCTACCACATCTCCCCTGGCATCTCAGAGAAATACGCCCAGTTTAAACTTCCCAGCCGAGGTCCCGGCATTCACGCTCGCCAAGTCTGTCTCGAGCTGGTGGTGTTTATTAAGGAGGTTCGCTCCCTTGCTGCTCACCTGGTCGCCATCTTCCCCGGATCTTCTCCTCATATTAAGAAAATGATATAAACTGAGTGTAGGCAAGCTATTGGTAAGGGCTAAAGGAGAGTCATTTATTGTCGGAAAATGTATATAATTGTGTTTTTATCACAGTCTTTCTGATTTTAAAGTGAAGAAAGCTTAGATTTGGATTTATGTATAAATGATACAAGAATTCCTGTCCCTATTTATCCATCCTTGTTTGACTTTGCCCTCTATGATAAAGAACATTTTATAGGACCATATTGTGGAATGGTCTTTACTTCTATATGTTGTTTTCTTAGGATATTTTTCCTCCCTTAACCAACTGGTAGTGCTTACTCATTCTCTACTAACAGAGGAGCAGGGTGACTTGTGATTCAAGGCACAGTAAGAGAAATCTGAGTGCCCTACAGTTTCCTGAGGTTCCCAAATCCGTGGAATTACCCATCATTCATTGTGCTTCCCAAACTTCATTTCCCGTCTGTAGAGCATGATAAAGTAGGCACTTTTTAAATTTCTGGCAATATTGCAGCAAAGACTAAAGCTGTTTTCTCTTGAAGAACTTTTATTTCAATATGAGAAAAGCAATATGTAAGTGACCAATATAGGCTGCCAATGATAATAAATATAGGAGAAATATAGACGCAAAAGAAGACAGGAGATCCTAAGCGTCTCTAGGGTGAGGGGTTAACAAACTACAGCAGAGTGGTTTGGGAAGGCCTTGATCGGAAAGGGGAATTTGCACGAAGACCTAAAAAGCAGACCTGAAATAGCAGAGGAAACAGTCTGGAGGAGGAGCGCTGCGGAGAGAACAGCTGGTGAAGAGCCTTGGTGAGAATGTGCGCTCATGTTTGGGAAAGGTAACCATGTTGGAAAGACTTGCAGGATGAATAAGGAGATTGTAGGAGATGAGGTTAAACCATGAACGAGAAGGTGCAAATCACCTATCACCTTGTAGGTTACCTTATGGATTTTACTTTTGCCTCGACAAGGTGTGAATCATTTGGTGGTTTGGTAGAAAGGAGTTTGTGAACTGACTTAATATTTTTTCTGGCTGCTGAACAAAAGTAGAACCTACTGGGACAAGTATGAAGTCATTAGTAGCTCTGAGTTAGGAACCCAAGCACCACATGCAGTGATCTGAAGGGCAGAATTCTTTCTGAGAGCATCAGTTGTGCATTGTTTGACCTGCAAATCTATTTGAAGTTCATCTCTTTAGTGTTTCAGAACTAATATTGCTTTCACTATCTCAAGGAAACATGATATATACATCTATAATTTACATTTGGAAAACTTATCCTTGAAGACTAAGTAATACCATCCTAATAGCACTGTTACTAAGAAGTTATACAAACACAGGACATTTAAAGCACAATTAAATCATAACTCCTTTTGGACAGCTTTTCATTACATTACGTGTTTTGTTTTATGTTTAGATTCTTAAATTTATAAAGAATAGTCACATAACTGCATGAAATTACTCATAGTATGTGATGTGTAGTCCTTTTTTCTTTTGGTCCTAAGGACTAAATCTAAAGCACTCAACCTGAGCTACACCCTTAGCTCTTTTTAAATTTTATTTTGAGACATTCCTGCTAAATGTCTAATTTCCCCAAGCTGGACTTCAACTTGCAACTCTCCTGCCCTAGCCTCCCAGAGTACTGGAAGTACAGGACTGCCTGGCATATTTCTAGTTTTTTTTTTCATTAAGAACTGCTTCCAGTAAAAGTTTTTATAAAAGCCTAGGAAACAAGGAAAATAAATATCTAGCTGAATCAATGGAATATAGAAGCTGTATGATTATTTTACATTAATAAAATTACTCCATCCTGGCTTCTTATACTTAGTATTATATTGAAAATTGTTATATCTTTAGAATTGATACTGGCTCAGTGTCAGTAACTGTTTCAAATCTGAGAATCATCTGCTTTGCCTTTATTCTTAGAGTATTGGATTTAGGTGCTCTGATCATCATGACCACTGCAGCCTTAAACTGTGGCACTTTGATACATATTTTGAGCAAATCCCAAAGAATTTTCTAGCACCATCACTGGATGTCTGCCAAGGCTTTGTGATACAACTGATACATATTTTATTCCATCCTACCTAAAATTTACTTTGATTTGCTTGTTTTTGCCAATTAGACAGTTTTGTCTGCAATATTGAAAAGGTAGAAAGGTAAGGCTAGGGAGTGCTTGGAACTTAGTGGAACTGAGGAACTGAATTTCATTTGCCAGCACCACACCAAAAAAATGATAGAAAACAAAAAATACAATAAACTCAGTTAAAATGATTTTAATTCTTAGCCCAGATACAATTGTTCTAGGTACACACCTCTGTTAGGAGCTGGGTGCACAGCAGGGGCTAATCGTGCACTGCTAAATTCCCTGACACAGTACCATATAAGTGGGTGTGGCTGCAGGGCAGAACAAATGGAACATTCTATCCTCCTATACCTACTACCCTACTGGCTCCCTACTCTCCCAATGGAACATGTGGCCTATAAAAAGATAAATATCACAGGTCTCTATTTGTGTTCCTGAGAAACCACTTTGAAGACATCAATAGTAATAATACAACAACCATTGTTAATTTCCTACCACTTTGTCTGTAACTCTGTATTGTTTGTATTGTTCTTATGCTTGTTTGTAAATGGATGTCTGTCTGTTAGTACGATTTCCTTCTTTTATTTTTACAAAAAATTAAAAAAATAAAAAAGTAGAAATCACAGGGGGGCTTAAAATATGTTTGTTTAATCTTTAAATTCTGTCTGTACCTGCAATTCTCAAAAGCCTGCAGTGGGATATTTTTCTAAATTAGGAACTTGAGGCAAAACATATTTAATCACTGTGATTTATTTATCAATAGCCCTTTACAAAACATATTCTCACTGTGATCTCCTTCAGGGACTGTAGTCCAGAGAATTTGCTTTAGGAACACAGTAGTCCCTTTTAAAGGCCTTCCAAAATTGTTTTCCCAAGTTTATAATGAGAATGAAAACCTGGGGACACTGATATTTATGAGAAAATACCATTTGCATATTTTTGCCCTGATAATCTCTCCTTGTTATATATGAAATGAAGGGCACCATATTTGGTTGCATCTATTTCAGCCGGAAACTGCCTCAAATTTCCATACAACTTTATGTCATATACTTTTCCAACTTTGAAACTATAGTTCTTAGTTACTGTAATATAGTCTATATGTATTTCACCTAGACTGCTTACCTGAACTTAATTACATAACTATTTATAAATATAGTTTTTTCACATCAGAGAATGTAGAAATAACACTACTAGTATATAGTGAATATTTCAAAATTTGACTATGGTTATACTTCTAATAAATAAGTGGGATGAAAATATGCATCATATTAATGTATATTTCATTTTATTACTTGAATATATGTTATCAAAATATTAGAAAGGTGGAAAATATAAAACTCCAAATTACCAAACTATAAATTTCTTCATCCTATATCCTTTTCTACCTTTTCAGCCAGCTTATACATTGCATTCCCAACATTCTATCTACCCACGTTTCCTCAGCAATTGAGTTGCCCTTCAGATGCTATTTGCCTCATATTCTGACGATGGCTGATGTAATATTTATGGAGGCCTTTAGAATTACTAGTTGTTCAGCAGATGGGTGTATGATGAAGAGTTAAAAATGTCAGGAGTTCACAATGTGAAGCTACTGTAAACTCCCTTGAGTTTTCCACTACCTTAACAGGGGTCAGGATTCCTCCCTGTGTGCTGTGTCTGACCTGCTGCCCGGCAGGCTCATCATAGTTATAATAGTCTGTCATTGATTGCTTGTCCCACTTCAGGAAGGGATTTTAAATCTTTCTCTTCTATCCCAACACTAACATTGTTCTTGGCAAAGTATACAGGCATAACCAATATTGCATAGGCATGCAAATTGCTATATAAATAATTTAGGCACTCATTCAATTTTATATTGTTAAACAATGCTGTTTTTCTTACTACTTGTAAAGGTTCATTTTTTAAATTGTCTCTTCAATTGCAAATATTTCTTGACTATCACATATTTTATATCAATTTGGCAAACATGTATAAAATGACTCATATCTTGGAGAACATAGTAATGAAAAAGATGACCTCAAATAGTTGCAATCTTTTTTTTTTGGAAAAGAAAATGAAATCTATGAAAACCATATAGTTATTAGCCAGAAATTGTCCTTAGTACATATTATGCCACCTTGATTTGCAGTCTTTTATTAATTATCTTTGTTTGCTTTTTGTTTTATTCGTGCCTACTGGCAGTACCTTATTCACTCCTTGTGGGGAGCTGGTACATGGACCGAGCACATCTCAGTGCTTCTCATCTCCTCCCCTCTTCTGCCTGTCCCTCCCTCTGCCTCTTGATCCCTCTCTCCCTTGAGAACAGTGTATCTCCCTACTTCCTGCTGTCTTTTATTTTGCTTCTCATTTATATTTTAAGTTTCTCCCAGAACAGAATTCATGGGATGTTTAAACTTCCGTGTCTGATCTATTTCATTTAACATGATGGTTTCAAGGTGCATCCAGTTTACTAAAAAGGACTTAAATTTTGCCTTTATGGAAGAGTGGTGCTGCAGTGTGTGTAAATACATTTTCTTTATCCATTCATCTGTGGGTTGACATATTGGCTGAGTCACAGATTGCGCTATGGTGAATTGTTCTGCTAAAAGCATGGGTGTGTGTATGTCACTGTAGTGTCTTTTGGGGGGAGCAAATGGTTTAAATGCAACTTTTAGTTTTAGTTTTGAGGAATCAATACTGACTTCAGTAGCTAGCTAGCTTAGTGGGAGAGATAAACACCAGCAGTATTCAAATGCAGTCAGAATATGGGAAATATCATAGAAATACTTAACATATTGCATCAACACAGAAATAACAAGCACTTCTAGAGAACTGGAAGGAATTTGAATTGCTTGGATCTGTATGTTTCATGTCAGAGAATAGGAAAGGGGATATATATATATATATATATATATATATATATATATATATAAGAATGATCAAAGACACAGGACATCTACTCAGATAAAATATAAAAATACAAATGTCTTGAACTGGAAAAAATGTGAGTTCATAGATTTGTACATATGCATGAGTGGTACCGGAATATGTCTATGTTAGAATCAGTAAAGCATAACTCTATATTTTAGATAGTGAAAATGCAACCTAGGCTAGGTACAGTCAGAATATATATTAGCACCATTATGTTAGAAATGCAGTAAAAATGCAAGCGAATACACGCTTCCTGCCCAAATCCTGATGCTCTGGGAATAGCAGAAGTAATGGAGATAGGGAAGATGAGGAGCCAGAGGATAGAATGTTCGTGAAAGATGCATTGAAGGTACAGCATATTAGGTCTACTTTGGAAACTGATTTCAATATCTATGGGCTCAATATATTACATTAGAAAATATAATGTTTAAAAATAACACTGTGAGTCACAGTAATCAATTTGTTAAACTTTTGGCACTATATAGTCTGTAGTTTCTTTCCTAGTGGAATTGTGAGTAATAAGCTTTGCACAGGCTGATGGTGGTTAATTACTGCATTAACTTCCTTGGAGTTTATAGGTAATTCTCGTGCACCTGCCAGTAAACTTGCTATAATTGACTCTCCCTACATTTGTTCATTTCACTTCATATGCAAAAAATCTCTAGTTATTAATAAACATTTTAAGTCATAGAATCAATGACTTTCTTGAAAGCCATGGGAAATATATAACTCCTAATAACTCTGTACTTTGTGAGCTCACTGCCCCTTACATCCAGAAACTCATAAAGCTGCATAATCTTCTTCACTTTATTGCCACTTTGTGCTCCAAGCATTTAAAAAGCAACTTTAAATATTTCATGAGAGTGAAGGTAGGATACTAAGAGTTAGATTCTTTTTTATAACTTTTTAGTAATGTGTCCCACAAGCTCCATTTCTTTGGTTCCATAACAACATTGAGGAGGGTTTGTGCCAATACCTTTGCATATTAAATTTCCAGTTTATGTAGAATATATGCCTAGCTGATTGATTTCTAAGGAGAACCTTGAGCAAGTTAGCCCAGTAGCACATTGAATTTCTTTATACATTGATCGTCAAGCTAAAAGAAACTTGACATATTATTCAGTTTATTGCTCAGCCTGTAAGCCAGTGTCCTCATAAACGGACATAGTTTAAAGAGGGAAGTAAATACTAGTTGTTTACCTTCCTAATAACATGGCTACTATATGTTTCTATGTACTAAACTAAACTTTCAACATTTCCCATGAGTTTCCCATTTACTAGTAAAAAGAATACTGTCCCACCCTCCATCCCGGACCCCTATGTGGTAGCAGTAGTTTGAGTTCATCAGAATGTCTTATCTCACTTTCATATAGGTGAACTTTATTATTTTATATTTTAAATTATGGGTTTCCAAAGTATCATCCAAAGCAATATAGTTTCATAATAATGTAGCTAGTTAATGACCTTAGTGGGAGACTTGGCATTTTTTTTGTGACCAAGTGAACACTAGGAGCTATTTCAATATGGTAATTAGGCACCTGTCCCTTTATAATACATTAACATACCCCTAAATAATAATGTTTTCTGGCCTATAAAACACGTTTTATTTCTATTCTGTGTTATGGCCACCCCACCTGGGAGCATTTTTGTATATATTTTAAATAAAGGTTTCTTACTCATAGACCCTACTATAAATGTGTCATGCATCTTTAATGACTGCTTTTCCTTCTTCATAATCATGAGTGAATCTTCATCTGATACTTTTATTTCCTTTACATGCAATTATTTTCTTGCATTGTATTTTCAAAGCTAACAGAGTTGTAGCTACTGAAGTTGACTTTCTAAGCAAGACTGAGGTGTACATTTATATATTGTGTTATCATTTTAATCAATAAAGTATATATGATGCAGTGTACTATGGTCTTAAATACTCACTTTTTAGCTGAGAAAAAATCTATAGTGACTATATTTTAATGATGTACACAATTAGTATTAAGTTCTTTGATTTTTCTGTCTCTTCTAAATTTATGTATGATTTAAGAAACTGCTAAGGAAAATGCAAATAAATGATTACTTCTAAGTTCTGATCTTTGGTGAGTAATTGTGTTTTTTGGCCATGCCATCTCTTTCCTTGTCTGATAGCTGCCAAGGAAACAAGAATATGTGAAACTTGCCATTTTATCACCAGCCATGTGATAAAGACATACTTTATTTATCTGTGCCTCAATTATGCTTTGAAGCTGCATGTAAGGTACAATAAGAAACAGTACACAAATGTACTGCTGAAGACATTATGTTTCTTCTAGCAAGAATAGAATGACATTTGAAAATCACTTGATTCAATTAAATAGCTTTAATTAAAATGTGCTGTTTATGATAGTTATATAAATACCTTATTTGAACACTAATGGTGTCAATTAAAGATAGAATAATAACATTCAGAATTATCATAAAATAGTTGTGTAGTTCTCATAAAATCATTAGATCAAAAGTTGAGAGCAAATAGAGAAAAATATACTTGATAATCTTTTCCAGAAGAAACTTTTAAGAGAAAATATGAATATTATGTAAGTTTGTTGCAAAGAAAGGTAAACTATTCTGGCCAGCATTTAATAAAGACAAGCCTGATGTAAAAATGGGTCTTTGGATTTATGGATTTGATGAAAAGCCATGGATAAGCAATGAAACTGCTAAATCTATGGAAGAATGAGTGAAAATATTTATTAACTGAGCTAAACTTTGGACCATGTGATTTATGTAACTTAGCCTATATAGACGTTGTGAAAAAGACATTATAATCATCTCTTTGTAGATACAGCAAACTTATTTAAATATATTTCCTGAGTACACATATCTAAGAAACAAGGAACTTACTGAAAACTGCGTACAATTCACCATGGAAACCTAATTTTCATCACACAATACACATAAAATCAAGGGACAACTCTGGTCTCAATTTACATTATATCAAGCTTAAGGGTATTGCATACTTTTAATTATTTAGTGAAATCATTTTCAAACTAACAAGTATTGAGCACAAATGACAGCATCAGCGACCAGATGCAGTGACAAAACCTCACACTCGGGCTGCAGCGGAATATGATGACCGCAGCAAGTGCACGCTGGAAGCACTGGCAGTGAAAGAGTAGGGTCCCAGGAGCTCAGACGGAAGCACACCTTTCTGTTCACCTATTGGCACCAATTGAACAGTCTTTGTACATGCCACACGATATTCAGCCATTCTGAAGCACTTGCTACTATCTGCTAGAGAAAATTCAGTCTGATCTATGTCAGGAACACTGATGACGGTGTTAACGCAGGAAAATGTGCCTAAAAGGAAAAGCTGAGGGGTAAGGGAAGAGATCCTGTGCTGTGCCCAAATGAACTGATTCTGTTTCACTCTCTGAGGTTAACATAACATTTATGACCTTGCTGTATCTTCTTTTTGTCTCCATCCCTAGGGTTACATTTTGCATTTGCCAGGCAACTTTCTTGAGCAAATGGCGAGGTAATGAATGTGGCTTTAGTGGAAGCCAAAGAGACAAGTGTGCACAAACAATTGACTATCAGACCGCGTCGGGATGGCGGATGTGGCTTAGTGGCGAAGAGCTGGCCTAGCATGCAGGAGGGCTTTAGTTGGATCCATAGCACTGTGAAAAACAAAGGGGTCACTCCCAAGAGACAGTGACTCATTCTATGTAGCAAGTAAATTCTGTTTCAAGTAAGTTCTGTTTCAAAGAGAAAGGAAAATCAAGCAAAAGCTAATTCCAACCCATACTGAGTATTGGAACTTACAGACCAGCATATTTCAGCCAAGTTGTAACCACACGGAACATTGGACATAAGATTATATTTTTGTCCCAGATCACTAAGATTTGGTGGTGGTGTTGTGTTAGCAACTAATATAATTTTTAATGGTGATTTGGATTGCTATACTTAAGTTAGGAACCCGTATAGGTGAAATAGAGGTACAATAGGACTCCCTAATTGCCATTTCATTTTGCATATATGATGAGTAAGACATTTAAATATTCCAAAGTGTATAATATGAAATGATTAACTTCTGTGAGGATTATGATTATGGTTGATACATTGTGTCAACTTGGGGAATGTAGAGGTTTGGCTGAGTGACTCAGGAGGAAGCCAGGGTGATTGCTTTGTACACATCCTGAGCCTGTGGAAGAGGAGGGCACGGAGACTGTGGGAGAGCTACACGGCCCCTGGGTGGGGGTGGGCTGTTTACAATGTAAGGGAGGTAGAAAGAGGGTGCTTTGCTGCCATTCCTCCCTTTTGCTGGTTATTTCTGCTGTGTTCTGCCTCCATGAACGTTTGCCCTCTGCCATGTGCCACTCTGCCTCTGAGCCAGCCAAATATGGAATGAAATCTCCACGAACTGTAAGCTAAATAAACCTTTCCTCCCTTCATTTTGGGCGTTGGGTGTTTTGTCTCAGCAACAGACAAAAGGAACAAAGACACAAGAGATCGATAGAGTTTCAATGCAAGTTAGAAGATCGTTTGCCATATGCTAGGGACTGTCAGGGTTTGCAAAGGAAGACTTATGCCAGCCCCAAAGGACTGAGAAGACAATTGTCGTTTAGTTCCAAAGGATTACAATTCATTGATATTTTCTGAAATAATTGATTGGATTTTTCTCAATATCCTTGCATAAATTCTATGATAACCAACAGTAAAAATCAGCCATGAAACTGAAATCTGGAACTCAGGTACAGGGAATGTGGGCAAAGAGGCTGTCTACTTTTTGGTTAAACATATATCACCTTATTATTCTCTGACTTCACATCATTTAAACTGGAAAGTTTCAGTTCTCAAGCTAAGTTTTTTTTATGCTTTTGTTTTCCATAATACAATACCCCCTAGAAAAGTACTGGGGATAGCTGTTACTTCAGGTTCTGACTGACTTGTATATTTTCAGCTATGACTTTATCAAATAAATCCCTAAGTTTCTACTTTCTCTATCTAATGCTCATTCCTGTATGCTTTACATTAGTTCTCCATTCCTAATACATTTCTCATGTTTTCTCTCTCTGTGGGTAGAAAAGGATATAAACTAGTATTCATCTGATTAGAGACAGTTGGGTAAAAGTATAGCCCTACACAGTCCGTCAGTGGAAGTTTTACTACTATATTTTATGCACTTTGTCTATTTTGCTGCCCTTGTGCCCCTTGACCCTGGATTACTTCTTGCTTGAATTACTGCTTTAGCATTCTACCATGCACACTCCTGTTGCCTTGAAATTCTTACATTGCTCTGCCAGATGAACCACTGTAAAATGCTGTGACTTGCAATAGAGACAGACTTTCAATGTCTCTTGATAATTCTTACCAAGAAAAGCACATATGTGGAGATTGAGGAAGATCCTTAACGTATATGAACATGTATATAAATTATCTTTTTCAGATCTTTATTTTGTTGCCAGCGTACACTTGGTGTTACCCTGCTTGGAGGACTTCTGATGCTATTTCTGTGGTTTATAGTGGTCTTCTATTCCTTCCCATGACTTAAAATCTTCCTGATGGTTGAAAGATATTTCACACATCATGCACTTTCTGTGTAGCCTTTGTTATTCTAATAGTGCAGTCTACTGCGTTGTCACTTGACATGCTGCCTCATAACTTTTAATCACAACATAACTCATGGGGGCTGGGGATATAGCTCAGTGGAATAAGCGCTTGCCTAGCAAGCGCAGGGTCCTGAGTTCGATCCCCAGTACCGCAAAAAAAAAAAAAAAAAAACATAACTCATGGGATCTAAGTGGATATGTCTTTTCCCATATGATTATCTTATATCTGAAGAAGGCCATCATGTTGCTTTAATAATAAAAAATAAAACAAGTCTCCTACATTTGTTATGGCTCACATCAGTGTACTTCACTGCATTATTGTTTGATTGAAATACATGGTAAATATCACAGTGACCATCACTGTGGGTAATGGACTCTAGGTAGAACAAAAGACGCAATGCTGACAGCTAACAGTTGATGACTTACTATGTCCCAGGCACTGCTATAAATTGGAACAACATTAAAAGTTTGTCCCAGGTGGAGTAACACATACTTGTAATCTCAGCACTCGGGAGGCTGAGGTAAGAGGATTACTGTGATTTCAAGGCTGGCTGGGGCTACAGAGTGAGTTGAAGACCAGCATGAAATGCCAGGTAAGACTCTGTCTCAAAAAGACAAAGAAAGTATGGTTAAAAGATCACTTAAGTACATTTTGCAAGTGAGGAATCTGAAAAATACTATTATACCTTCTCTCTTCTAAAATCACACTGATAATAAATGACCAAGCAGATTCAAACAAGTACTATGAGGACTTGCAGAACTTAATCTTCCTGGTTCTTGGAACATAAGTGATATGAAGTCATCCAAAGGAAAATAGGTCATCAGGAAGAGTGTTTGCTGGCCCAGTAGTTGTTTACAACAAAGTGACTGTACACTGTGAATAAATCTAATGAGACCTCACACCTGGGCATACATCTGTAAAAATTCCAACTATCCTTGCCAAGAATAGAGATTTAACAAAAATAAGAACATTTATATTTTAAACAACTACTAACCATTTATTTTACTATATAGAGCACAGTGAAATTACCATGTGCTTTACAACAAGAATCAATAAATTGAGGACCACATTATTAATCAAGTTCCTTCTCAGAGAGTTAGAAAAAAAACATACTATATAGTAGAAACCATATACAGTCTAATAATACTAAAATATTTACTATTTTGCTTTCTACAGAAAATGCAGAATCCCTGCTTCTGGCTATAAATGTTGACTCATCTATCAACTGCATTTTAATAAATTCTGTTATCTAATCTTTACCTAAAAATAACAAAACCATCAATAACTCTTATGTGAATGAAAAATATATAAATAAGTACAAAACAATATAATAAGGTCTCGATAAGATATGCTTAATTGTATGTTCTTGTAGTAGAATTCAGTACATGTTATTGGAGAACTAAAATGCTCCTAGTACTCACTTAAAATACAAAAATGCTTAAGCTTACATTCTCGTTATTTTCATCTTCACTCTGAAATTAGGCCACTTCAGATTTCAGTCAAACTAGTAAAGCAGTTCATAGAAGAAGTACTTCATTTATGAACCTACATGCAGTAAATATTTATTTTGCATTTTAAAGAAAATAAAATACGTAGGCCTAGGTTATATTCCACTATATTAAATGTAATTTGTGAGAAACTACATGTATATGTAATCAGATCACCATGAAAAATTTCATCCTTGCAGTGAATATAATTTTAAGGTGAGTTTTTGTTGTTAAAATTCGTATAACACATACTGGTTTGCTTGGGACAGTCCTACTTTATACACTCCATGGCCCCATTATTCAAACTCCGTATCACCCTAAATTGGAGAAGAACTTACTTTTGATCCCAGTTATAACAAAGAGCAGAGTTACTACCAAATCAAGTGGGAAAAATTCCTTATAAGCCAACTGTGATCAACAGTCGCTAAAAATTATTAGGTTAGCCTGTTTTTATATTTGAGAGTATAGTTCATTGAAGCAGCCATGAAATACAATGGAAAGATTATATTTAAAGCTCATTTTTAAAAAAGCAATTGTCCAAAGGACCTAGGAAAAGCAGCCTGCTTCTAACATGTCAGATCACACACCAAAATGTTTTACCACTAATTTTTCATAAAGAAGGAGGCCACCGTATTCACAAGCAGAAAGGGAATCCTTAATCTGAGAGACAGATGATGGCAGCTAGGATGGTTGCATCCCTTCTCCCAGTGTTTACCCTGAGGACCCTATTTCTATCCAACAATTAGTCTATCCTGTTTCTCTAGTACCCTACTCCCCAGAAAGACAGACAGGCAGGAAGCTCCAATTGCAGCATGGACAAGAAAGGCCCACCAAAGGAAGTGTTCCCAGGGAAAGATTGTCTTGCTGGGGTACATTTGTGTGTACTGTGCATTTAAACATGATTGTCTGCAGCTCATTCCATAGTTAAAAATAATTTTATGAATAGACTTTCTGCATTTGTACAGACTCTTAATTTTTCCACCCCAGTTTTGATAGGACATACTACATTCAGCAGTTTATACAAGGTATATTTCATGTCTAAATACATTAGCTGACATGATGTTATTGCTGCAATAACAATATGCTTATTAAATTTTGCCTCTAAAATTTTCCCTTTCCTTTTGAAAGGAAATATATTGAACAGTGAATTTGGATAGTAACATCAACTACTAAAACAGTTTTATTTAAAATTTTATCTGCAGTCTGTATCTAGAAAATATTCCAGTGGATGGCCTTTATTTACTGAGAATTAAGCAAATGGTTTTTAATTAAGATAGCATTAATGTGCCACTTAATCACCACACATGTACCATGGAAACTATGTGCCAACTGTAAGATTTCCCTAGTTAAGTGCTAGTTCTCATGTTAAAATAATATATGAACTTTGATGCTTTCCCCTCTAGTAGCTATAGAAACATGCTGAAAAAATATCCTGATAAGAGAATAAAACATTTCTACAATGCAAGGATATGCCAATTTCTTGCCTTCTGAATTTAATTTTGTGAACTCTGAACATCAGGTTGCTATCAATGTGACTTTAGGTGCTTGGGAAGAGCCAATAAAAATGTTATTATGTGTTTGAAGCCACTGAGCCTGAGACTCTAATCTGATTACACTATCTACAGATCTTTAAAAGTTAGTATGAAAGACATTCAAATCTAATAAAATCCAATCTGAGCAAGGAATTATTGAATTTTCCGAATCCATTAAGAAACCTAATGGTTATGTGTTGTGAAGTAAGGCAAATTTAGTAATCTAATTTTGCTTTTAAAATGAGCTAGGTTAGTGCAATCTTCAAAGGCATCACTTTGGGTATTAACTAAGAAAGCTACAATAATAAGTATAATTACATTAAAAGAGGTCTGCGGGAAGATTACTAAATCTCACATCTTTACTTTAAAAAGAAGATATAACTATAGACATAAAGAGGCATCCACCAGTGACAGTCGAAGACAAAGAGCGAGATAAAAGTAAACAGGGAAATAGATTGCAGTTGGCATGAAATGAAAAGGGGGAAAATGCACAGCTTCCATAAATAACTGTGTATCTTCAAATAGTATCAAGTTCTTATTTTACATCCAGGTCATAAGGAAGTGATGATGGAAACTCAAGTTATTGTTAAAATTCATAATCAAAATACTTAACGATTAAAGACTGGGGTAAAAGATATAAATCTGACTCCCAGATTATTATAAGATGTTGATGCCATAACTTACTAAGCAGAAAAGAGAAAAGCCACAGCATTAAGGAGCCAGTGCCCTTTTCTTATTGATGGGGCTATGAGAGGGAAATATACCTGAAGTAGTGAATAACCTAAAAGTCACACCCATGTGTGTGTCTGTGTGTAGCCGTGGGAAGACCAAAAAGTAATCATTACATGTTTCAGTGTTAAAAGGGAATTGCTGATGCACTGTTATCTTTCAGAAAATCTTCACTGCATAGCAATGTTTTCCGTACTGCACCAAAAATCCAGCTACGCATGAAATTTTGATGCAAATTATGATTAAATGTCAGACATAAAATGTGATCCTACAGATGACAGATACACGAATAGTTTATCATGGAAATACTGCATATCAGTAGGATCCTCCCCTACTTTTGAAATTGTGAACACATACTACACCAGAATATGCATTCACATACAATTTTACAGGACAGCCTATCTAAAGAAGATCCCCGCTCCCAGAAAGACAGGACCTCAGGTTTTCTCTCTTTAGGAAAAGATGAAAAACATTCCCCAAAAGGAAAATTTAAACGTGTAACACAGTTTCTCAGAATTACATAAGTACCTGGAATTAATATCCAATATGTTTTTCTTTCCTTCAGTGAACAATATTATTTTTATACAAAAGCAGTGGTCTTGTTGCATTTCATACTTTCGCTAATGGCATTTCTTACATCAGAAGTGATATTCCGTTATGGCTTCTATTTGTATCTCACTTATGATTACTTACTTATGTTGAGAATACTTATGTGCTTATGCAACATTTTTGTCTTCTGAGAAATGTCTATTTTGCTGTGTTCCCAGGAATTTTTAAAATTGAATTGTTTTATTACTACTGAAATTTTGGGGTTCCTTATACATCCTGGAAATTGATGGCCTCGTGTGAGTTGCCATGTCTTACTATTCTCTGCCATTAGTAGGGCATTTCTTCACTCTTATAATTAGTACCAAGCAAGGAAGAACATTTAATAGTTTTTCTGTCTTGAGATTTAGGAATCTTATTGAAATATCATGAAACATTTCCTTTGTTTTCTTCTAGATATTTCATAATTTCAAGTCCTACATTTAAGTCTTTAATTATATTTTCAGTTGATTTTTGTAACTAGTGAGAGGTATGAGTCTAGCTTCATTATTCCATATGTGGATGTCTGATATTCCCAGTATGACTTAATGAAAACTGTCCCTTCTTCAGTAAGTGATCTCAGCTCCCTGGTTGAAAATCAGCTGGTTGAAGATATGTGAATTTATTTTGATTGCTATTGTGTTTCATGGGTCGATGTGTCCACTTCTATGCAATAATCATGGTGGTTTGATCGCCCCAGCTTTGTGGTATTTTTAAAAATTAGGTAGAATAATGCCAGCTGCTTTGTCTTTTCTTCTTCAGATTGTTTTGACTATTCAGAGTTTGAGGATAAATTTTTCTACAAAAAAATTGCATTGGTGCTTTCACAGGGATTGCATTGAATCTAGAGATTTCTGTGGTAGTGGGGCCACCCTAAATAATATTGATTCTTACAATCCATGAGCATAGGGTGCCTTTTCATCTTTTCATGGCTTCTTAATGTTTGAAATCACTATTGTATAGTTTTTATTCTAAAAATCTTTCTTAGGTATGTTTGTAGCTATAAATGGGATAGCTATGGAATATTCATTAACTCTAGTAAAAATGGCTATTATAAAATGAAGTTAGTAAGTGTTGGGGATGGTAGAGAGAAAAAGTAACCTTTCCACATTACTGGTGGGAATATCTTTTAGGATAGGCATGATGGTAAATGGTATGACAGTACTCCAAAATTTAAGACTAGAACTATCCACATGATCCAGGGATCCCACTGTTGCATATACATTCAGTGGAAATCAAATCAGAATGCTGAGATATTTGTACTGTATTCGACATCTGTGATATCACATTAAGAGCTGAGTGAGGAAGGGTTATGTAAATATAAGTTTTAAGAAATTTCCCCACCTTTTCTGCTTTCTGTAGTGATGGAAAAGTCATTGTAAGTGGGAACTTATATATATTAAAGGAGCTGATCATACTTAAACATACTACTTAGCCTAAGAATATCACATATGTTTAGAAAATAATGCTAAACTGTACTACTAATAAAATGGTACCGATTAAATGCAAGGATACTTTTTCTGTAATCTTACTGTAATCTTTTCCTTTATATCTTTTAAAATAAGTAGAATTTATATTTGGTTAACATCTAGGTTTCTTCCCTTTGTCATTAGAATTTTATAAAACTGTGAAGAGTTGTGGTGTTCTGTGTTGCTCCTGTCCGATACTCTTAGTAGTCCTTTTACTCCTTATTATCACTGATAACATTCTAATTTTCTGTAATATAATGAACATTCTAATGAATATCTTGAATATGAATCTTTGTCCCCAGCTACAATATTTTCAGAGAATAAATTCCTAGAAATAGAAAATATTACTTTTCTTAAAATTCATTAAAATCTGCTCACTAGAAATACAAAATTTTACATTCAGTCACAGGTGAATGAAATTAAATTTTCAAAATATGCTTACCAAACCTGCAAGTTTATTTCATGTTTCAATTTTATAGTCATCAATTTCATACTGTTAAAGTGGAAGTTGATTATAATTATTATTGCTTGAATTCAAGTCCTTCATACTAAGCTACAACTCCTCCAGTGCTCCTCCATTTTAAAATTATTTTGAAATAGGATCTCACAAAGTCACCAAGTCGTACCGGCTGAGCAGGAGCCTGTGATCCTCCTGCCCCACCTTCCCAGAATATTGGCATTACAAGCATGTGGAAGTTACTAAGGCCAAGGCCTGAAATGCCTGCCAGTTTGGGATATTTACAGTGAGGACACAGGTAAGGATGTCCAGGTAGCTCTATTAGAAATAGCAGCAAAGGATTTAGTGTTGGCAGCAGTACAAACTAAGGCAATAATTTTAATGGGAAAGCCAGAGCCTGGGTTCCACTGTGCATCAGAATAAACTAAAGCATCACAATCTAAAGAAATTCTAACCTCAAAGATTTACTTCTTCCTTTGTTGTAATAGTGAAAATGAAATTTAAATAATGCTTGGCAATAACACAGTTTGGGAATTTTTACTGAGTCCCCTGTGGCACTCTCCTGCGCGTATACTGCTGTGCTGTGATCGAATCTGCCCCGTTTATCACCTTCCTCATCCTCCCCCTCCTTGATTCCCTGACCTTCTTTGTTTCCCTTCTCCTTCATGTCATTCTTCTTTTTCTAGAGATCTATATTTTAAAAGTAATTTTATAGAGATACTGTATCTCTGAATTGTAATATTGTGTCAACCTGAGAAGTCTAGAAGCTTTGCTAAGTAACTCAGCAGCTCTACATCCTGAGGCGGAGAGGCCATGCTCTGACCACTCTAGGATGCTCTAGGATCGTTCCTGCTGTCAATTTGAAAAATTACAAGTTTAAGTGACTCAGCAGGGGGTCAGGGTCCTTACTGTGCAAACATCCTCAGCCTGTGCAAGAGGAGGGCATGGAGGTGGTGTGGGTGTGAAGAACCCGCCCCCCAGGGAGGATACCTGCATACAGTAAAAGGAGAATGAGGAAGGTCTAATTCCCGGTTTTTCAGAGAGGTCCAGTCTTCGACTTCAGCTTGGAGGTCATCTCTCGGCTTCTGGTGCAGACTGTCCAGCTTCTACCTGTGACTCTTCAGCTTTAGTTGCAGACTCTTCTGCCTTCTGGCATAGATTCTTCCGCAGTCTGTCACAGACCCATTGGCCTCCTGGTAGGACTTGAACAGAGCACTGCAGTGAGTGCCAGACTTTGGACTGGATCCTTCTGCCTCCAGTGTGAAGACATCCTCTGCACGCGTTCTCATCCAACTCTGTGACTGACCGTCATAAGCCAATCTTGTAATTTCTTATATATTTTTTGCATCTCTTGTGTTCTATCTGTTTCTCTAGTAAAACACTGAATGATACACTTACGTTGTATGAGTGTATATTACTTACCAATACAATCTAAAGCAGCATTTCTCCAATTTAAATGTAACTCAACAGCCAAAGATTTGATATCTTCCCTGAGCCCTTGTTGGGCCATATAATGGACTAAATGCTCCAAACCAAAGTGGTTAGGAAGCCGTGTTCTAGTAAACCCTGAGGCATTCTATTATATTGAAAATTGTAAGAAATATAAAGAGACAGTTGACCAAATTTTGCACAGGATTCTCTTGAGGCTTAGCTATCTTAAATATATATGGGAGGCTATTTTAATTGGCAGTAGAAGTATAAAGTTTCATATTTTAATTTAGGTTTGTAAACATAAATACTTGAAGAGCCAAATTAACCAGACAGAAAAATCTTTCCCACAGGTTCTTCAGTATGAAGTGCTGGGGCTGTTTACTTTTTTTTTACACAGTCATTGCATAGCTTTTCTCAGTCTATAATGCATTTTCATTGAGTTAACCCCACTTTTTGTTATAATAGATTTTAAATAATTTACAGTTGTTTACATTTTTCAAAGTTTTTTATTTGAAAATTAAAATTGACAAAACAGCAGTGAAGAAAAAATCAAAACAACACAAAAACAAAAATGATAAACGACCTCAAAACAAAATGATAGGAATTAACACTGGTTGCTATATTATATGCTGTTATCTTCAAGGAAGTTGTTCAGTTCACCAGACATAAGAATTTAAGATTGATCAAACAATCAAAGGCAGTAACAAGTAATAAAAAAAACATTGAAAATGATGCAGAGCTTCACCATACAAGATGGCAGGAGTTCAACAATGGTTCTTATACTGCATATTGTTGTTTTCAGATCAGTCATTCTGATGACCAAATTCAAGCCTGAAAAAATGGTCAAGAAAAAAGAAAATTGTAAGGATTGACTGTTCCTTTCAATAAACTACAGACATCAGCAATACACCTCTACCAGCTAGCCTTATATATACATAGAAGAACTAAGCCTCTAATAAAGTAATATAAAAGCTAATTTACCTGTTAGATTTCTCCTAAAAATTAAAAAAATGAATTTCATCAAAAAGCTATTTTATTCATCATTTATAATTTACAGTTTTTAAAAAATACTGAATTTTTAGAAACATTCATGTTCCTTTTCCCACAATGGTTCCAAATGATGCCTCACTGTAGAAGTAGAGATAGCAGTCTAGGTAGAGTGTAAATAAGCTCTTCAGGAGAAAGACAAAATAAACCCTGACCATTCTATATGAGTGTGTATCTATGAGTTTGCAAAGAAGAGACTGAAAATGCTGAAATTACAGAAATAACTTAGGCATATGGCTGCTTATTTGCTTTTGATCTCTTATTAAGTGAAGACTTATAAAACACCTGGAATATGCTTAATGTTCTACAGTTTAAGATGCACACTCATATCCATTGGTTTTCATGTAATATAGAATAATAGTACATGTTATACATGGGACAAAAAGGAAAACATAGAACATTATTATTAAATAGCTAAGGAGTGACAAAATTGTTCTTAGATGTCTCTTTGTTAATAAATTCAGAATGTTTTACTTATTATCCACTAGAAGAGAAAGAAGTAGATATTACACTTACCATTGTGCCTGCTGCTGGAAGCACTGGCTGCTGACACTGCCCTGACACTTATTTTTTTTAATTTTAAAGGGAAAAGAACAAAAGTGAAATAACAAAAACAAGGACAATAACAATAAAAACGATACACAATTTCAAAACAAGATAGGGAATTAACAATGGTTGTTGTATTATGTATTGTTATCTTCAAAGTTGCCCAGATTACCAGATACAGGTATGTAAGGTTGATCAAACAGTAAAACATTAACTTTTCCTTTCAATAAACCAATAACAATTAGTAACACAATAATTGTAGTTATCTTGTGTGTGTATATATGTAGTTTTTTCCTTTCCTTCATTCTTCCTTTTCTCCTTTCCTTCATCCCAGTTGTTTTTTCCCTTTGAGCAGTTTGCCTGTCACAATATCTATTGTACCTTTCCGATTTCATTCATTCTTTTAGGTTCTTACACTAGGGAGGCAATATGATGTTTACACAAGAAAGACACTGTACTAAATTTATTAGTATCTAAAAAAAGATAAAATACTTAAGTTTAGAATATGGATAATTCTGATGAATTGCGACTCCATGAATTAGTATCATTTTATTAGTAATTGTTTTATGCACTATATTAACAAAAATTATTACTCAGATATATTTGAGATTGAATCAGTATTCTTGTGAATAAATAAATAGTAATATTTATGTGGAAAGAGAAAAATCTGATAGAAATAATTTCCGAAAAGGATGGAATAGATTGCAATTTTTTCTAAAATAAAAGCTTAAATATCATTAGATCTTTACCAAGACTGGTTTATGTCAACCTTTGCAGTTACAAATTTTCAGTCAAGAAAATATAATGAATTTTAAAATTTTTATTTCTCTAAATTATGAGGTTTGTGTTAAATATTTGTATTGGAAATTTGCAAGTCCATACAATTTAAATTTCTCAAATTTAAGTATTTTTTATTCAAATAGATGATTATATTAACATTTTATGTTATTCATCTTTCAATTTTAAAACATTTTTTCTAAATTTACAATGAAAAAGTATTATATTAATGTAAATTTATTAAGCTTTTCGCTGATTTTTTATATTCACTTAATTTCAGTTTCCTTAAATTTCTGAAGCAGCATGGTTTGTCATCAATTTTAATACGTAAAAGATTGGATATCTAAATATGTCAAAGTTTATGGTTATTCAATTATATGCTTAATGTTTAAATTTGTTTGAAATTATCTTTTCCTTTTTAGATTTTTATTTTTATGTTAGGGATTTTCAGAAGACTATTGCTTATGTAACTAGACTTATATAATAATCTCACAGTTCAACACACTGTTTCCAAGCCCTGCAACTGGCTTTGCAATGCCTGTGTCTATGCTCTGTCTGAGTTGTGTGAATTTGGAGATGTTAGTTAACTGCTCTGTGGTTCAGATTTATTATCTTTACCTGATGATAAAAATGTCAAACTAAATAGAATTGTAAAAGCTGTATATTAAGCATTCTAGTAACAAACCTAATTCTCAGAACAGTGAATTCAGCCTGTGACCTTCAGAACAAGGGGGAGGAGGTTATGTCGGAGTAGGGGTGTTTTATTAGCTGTATTTTCTACATCACAGAGGTTCTTGTTAACAAATACTAAAGCATGTTGTGACAATAAAGCTGGATTATCAATATGATTGGCCCGGCTCCTTGCTTCTGAGTGTGTCTGCATAAATCACAGGCACAGGACCTTTAGTTTTATCCATTTCCTCACTTCTTTATCTCTGGCACCGTTCATCTTTGCTTTCAGACTACTAGGAACTAGGTTATCTTTGCTGTAGTGTGTGCTTTTTATTTATTAGCTCATAATGCTTACATTCCTGATGTAAAGTTCATACATATGCACAACACATCTTTCCTTCTTTCGTCCCTTCCTCTCTCCCCTCCCTCCATCTCTTCATTACCTTCCCCTCTACAAAGCTATGTCCTTATTTCTATTATCTATCTTTAATTTCCCTTTTATGTCTAATTTGGTTTCTCATATGAGAAACCATGTAATATTTATTCTTGTGGGTCTGACGTATTTCACCTAACATTACCGTCTCACTGTACATCCACTTTCGTACAAATGACTCAACTTGTCTTTCTTTATGGGGGAGCACATTTATAAATACCACATTTTCATTGTCCTTTCACCTATTGATGGACACATAGGCCACTTTCAGGATTTAGGCTTTGAATTGTGCTGCTGTAAACATCAGGATGGTTGCATTATTATCATCACTTTCTGGAAGATGCCAAAATGGAGAATGTATGGGGCAAGTAGAATTTCTAATTTCAGCTTTTTGAGGAATCTCACACTGATTTCCAGGGTTGTACTGGTTTCCACTTCCAACAGTGTAGAAGGGTTACTTTTTCCCTGCAGCTTTGCCACCGTTTATTAATATTTGATTTCTGCAGGAGTTAGAATTAAGGTAGAATCTCAGTGTTTTCTCTAATGGCCAGTAATGTTCAGAATTTCATGTATTTATTGGATGTTATTCTGTGAAAGTCTAATCATTTCACTTGTCCTTTTCTGACTGGGTCTTTTATTTTATGGTCTCTAATTTTTCTAAGTTTCTTATATAGTCTAGATATGAGGCCTCTGTCTGAGGAACAACTGGCAAAGATTTTTTTCACATTCTGTAGGTTATCTGTTTACTCTGTTGCTTTTACCCTCAGCCATAACTTTGTCTTCTAGACAAAACTAAAACCCCTGAAACTAGGAGTCAAATTCAACCTCTTCTTTTTAAAGTTGTATCTGATGTGCACTGTGTCTCAGTAATGATAAGAAATCAAACTAATACAGAATGTTTTTACTAAAGAACTGAGGTACTTCTTGTAAGTATGCTCGACCATGTGGTTCGGAAACTTTTGGAATTGATTTGCAGAGGATGTTTGGACCTGTGTGAAAATGTGGGATAGAAAAGCTCTGGAATACTGAAAAACAGAACCTAATGGGCAAATCATGCTCTGAGGTCTGGAGGCCAGAATACTGATGGGCAGGCCAATGATAAAGGACAGTCTCATGAAGAGTCAGTTGGCAATAAGTATTTTGTTAGAAACTAGACCAGACACTATGCATGTAGCAGTATGGAAAACAACAACAACAACAAATTAGATATATTTTACTTATTCCCTGATATAATCAGATTTCAGACACGGAGCTATTTCAGACATGGAGCTACAAGTAACTAACATGTCCTAGCTTGCTTGCAATCCTGCTTTGGTAAAATTCCTCTCTATTCCTTTGTTTCTCCATTTTGGAATAAGAATGGCTACTCAGTACCATTGTTTACTGGACATATATAAGTTGTATTTTAAAATTACAGCTAATAGTTTGCCTTGAGTCTAATGGGAGACTTTGAGTTGGACGTTATAGCAATGTTGGCTGTTGAAGCTTTGGTAAGAGACTATTGAGTTTCAGTTGTACAAAGGATAATTGCATCAGGTTAGGAACACTTCTGAACTTACTCTTGTTTTCTTTTTTTTTTTGCGGTACTGGGGATCGAACTCAGGACCCTGCGCTTGCTAAGCAGGTGCTTATTCCACTGAGCTATATCCCTAGCCCCACTCTTGTTTTCATATGGTGGTTAACTATGATTAGAGATGTGTTTGTGTGTCAAGCTGTCAAGGCTTGAGGTGTGATGGTTAAACTGGATTTTCATTTTGTTAGGCTGGGGAAACATTCAGGGAATTTGTGGAACTCACTTCTGGATGTATTTGCGAAGCCATGGATACATGTCCTTGGGGTCTATATCTAGTTTCTCACCCCTTCCTCTCTAATATAGTTCTCCTGCTCTGTTTTCTGGTTGTCATTAACTAAATAAGTGTTTTTACTCTGCCACAATGATCTGACTTGGAATCATCTGGCCATGGACTGGATATCCTAAACTGTGAGCCAAAATAAGACTCCCCTCTAAGTACAATAATGTACTGTACCATGTTCCAGCAAGAAGAAAGCTGTCTAACAAGTGTATTGTAAAGTGGGAATTTTTCTTCTAGAAATGGTGAATAAAATATATTTTATTTCTGTTATGAATGTGACTGATTTCTCGATTTCTACTTCAGATAACTCACTATTTGCTTATGATAATGCTAAAGATTATTTATGTTAGTTTTATGTTCTATAGCTTTCCTGATGGCTTTACTAATTTTCATAGTTATTTGCTGAAAAGTTATATACAAGACTATATCCTATGGGGCTGGGGATATAGCTCAGTGGAATAAGCGCTTGCCTAGCAAGCGCAGGGTCCTGAGTTCGATCCCCAGTACCGCAAAAAAAAAAAAAAAAAAGGCTCTGACAAGACTATATCCTATGAAGAGTGACAGTATGACATCATCTTTCTCTGTTGGAATGTGCTGTATTTCCCTTGCCAAATTGTTCTAATAGGAATTTTACTACTATGCTGAATAAAAGTACTAAAAGTAGTTACTTTTTCATATCTCAGGAATAAATGATTTCTAGTTTTTCATATTCAATATAATTTTAGCTCTTGATGGATAGTAAATAGTCTTTATTGTGTTGTGGTAAATTTCTTCTATGCCTACTTTGTTCCGCAGCTTTTATCATGAAAAGAATTTGAATTTTACTAAGTATTATTTCTGCATCAATTGAGATGACCACATAGTTTTTATCCTTTATTCCATTGATGTAGTGTATAATACTTCTTGATTTGTGTGCACAAAACTGCCTTGTATCACTGCAATGAATCCTATCCCATCATGGTAAATTATAATTTAATGAATTGTTGGATTCAGTTTGCAAATACTTGGTTGAGGACTTTTGTGTCTATGTTCATCAAAAATATTTTTTTATTTTAAAGATAAAAGAAGAAAACATAGTAACAAATACACACACATTTACAAAATAACACAAAAACAATACAGGCAATACAGAATTTCAGACAAGGTGATAGGAAATTAACAATGGTTGTCGTATTATATATTGATATCTTCAAATTGGCTACTCATAAATAAATATAGGTAAATGTATTTACCTGTAGTTTTTCCTTTTTTGTTGTGCTTTTATCTAATTTTGGTATTAGAATAAAGCCAGTTTCATAGTATATGTTTGAAAGAATTCCTTCTTCTTCTCTTTTTTAAGTAACTTGAACATGGTATTAGTAGTTCTTTAAATATTTGGTAGAATTCAGCAAAGAGTTTATCTTTTCTTGGACATTTTCTTAACTGTGTGGTTCTTTTTAAGTCATTCTTGTTTTTATTATTGATCTTTTTGTTATTTCTCTATGATTTAGTCTCAGTAATTAAGGTGTGTGTGTCTAGGAATTTGTACATTTCTTCTAGAGTATCACATTAGCTGGTGCATAGTTACTCAAGGTAATTTCTGATGTTTGTATTCATCTGCTGTCAGCTGTAACATTTGCCTTGATTTTCTTTATTTGGGTCTTTGCTCTTTTCACTCTAGCTAAGCTCTTGTCTATTGGATTTCTTCCGCCTGAAGGTGTAAATCTTTCCATTATCGGCCTTGCATTTTTAGTCTACATTTCCTTTATTTCTATTCTGGTCTTTGTTATTTTTCCTTACTAATGTATCTAGGCTTAGTTTATTCTTTTTCTAGTTTTTAGAAAGATATACGAATATTTTGTTTATTTGAAATCTTCATACTGTATTTATGTAAGCAGTGATGCTAAAGATGTCTCTCTTCATAATGCTTTTGCTACTTGGAATATTTGTGTATGGTTTTTCCCATGTCCATTTTTTTCACAATTTCCCAAAAATCCTTCTTGAGTATTTTTGTCATATTGGTTAGTCCAAAGGTGCTTTTTTTTTTTTAATTTCCGTGATGCTATTTTGGAACTAAACAGAGGCACATAACTTTATGACTATACCTAGCACTACTGTTTTGTTCACTTTAAAATTGCTAATTTTAAAATTCATGGTTTTTTTTTACCATAATTAAAAGACTGATCTTTGTAAAATTTTTTAATATATCCAATCTTCTCCCCTAATTTCCATCTTTACTTTATGGTTCCATGGCATTATGATTATAAAATTTAGGATTTTTGTTTTTAATTTTAGGAAGTATTAAGCTTTATATTTTTTACTTATGGAAAATTTGAGTAAATACTGTATAAATATCCAAGACAAACTACAGAGAAGACATTTCCTTACTGCATGTTATGCCATCCAATTGATTTATCATACCAATGATAATTTTAACCTTCTTTAACAAAATGTTTTGTTTCTGAGTGTCAAACTGTAAGGGGATGATTAAAATTGGATCATTAAACTATCTGTATTAGGATACTGTAATACATTTCCAATTCCCTCATGTTAATATATTTATACTAACATAGTTAGCAGAAATATATTTAACTCACATTTACATATTTTTAAATTAAAGTGAAATATAACACAAATTTCAGAAATATTAAAATCCTGCTTCATAAAAGCATTTTAACCTATTCAAAATGCCTTTCATCTGTGTGAATTTGAGAGATACATTGATTACTTTCATTGAATAGTAGTTTTAGTTACTTTAGGTAGTTGGATTTGGGCTGATTTTTCTCTTATACTTTTCTGTTTCTTGAATAATTTACAATGATCCATAAATATTTCTTATATAAATGATATAGTTACCACCTGTCTCCAAATACACAATGTAGGCAGCTCCTTACACACACCCTAAACTGCCTTAGCTTATACCTCTGTCTAAAATAGATGAGACCACGTGAAATACTAATGTCAATTTGATCAGTGTGTAAATAAGTAGAAGCTTTCAAAAACAGACCACGTTACACAAAAAATTAGTGAGACATGATCTTTAATTCAGTGTTTTTCTTCTAGAAAAATACTCCAATTGGGAAATATGAAACAATGGTTATAGTTTATGTGTGCCTATACTTGTGCAGAAATTTCAGTTGAGGAAATTGGAATCTATAGATAAATTAATAAGTGAAAACTGAAAGGTGAGAATAGTTGCATTTTATTTCAGTAATTATGTCCATGCCCATTTCCTTTCTTCACACTCCCCATTACATGTTCATCTCACAGATCTACACTTGGAGCCCTGCCCCAGTACCTTTAGTGCTCCCCGTCTGTTAGTTATCATGAGAAGCACCTCAGTTTTTGTATTTATTTTATGTAGTTTATTTATTTTATTTCACTGCATCATTGCTTAAAAGTAAGATATAAATTTATAAGTAGTAAAACTAAAATTTAAAAATATCTCTTAGATGTTTTATAATCTAAAATATAGAGCAAGACATTGTGAAGTTTTGATGACTTAATAAGAATAACAACTCTTTTCAGATGAAGAAGTTTATAAGATTCCCTGAGTAAGCAGACGTAGTCTATCTGTGTTAATGAAATTATCATGGTGGAATAATACACTACATCAACAGCTTCTTAATAATTAAAGTGTGATTTCTAATTACAAGTTATAATAGAAAATTAAGCCATGCTTTCCATGCACATATGTGATAAAGACCATAGTTTTTTAGAACTTATGCTAAATAATTGCATTGAAATTGAGTATACACCTATTGAAGCTAGTAAGCATGTCAACTCATTTTGGACACACGTGCTATTCTACTTATATTATTTTGAAATGTTTTCAGAATATAAAAAACAAGGAACTATCACTCTATCATCTCATGCCTTTTGTAATTACATTATCAAACCAAGATCTCATTTGTAATCCTCATTAGTTTTAGGAGCAAATAGAGTTGTCACTTGAGGAAACTCTATGCCAAAATTTTGTGTTTCTCTCAGTTTGCAGGCACATAAAAAGCTGTTGTTCTCTAACAGTATTATATTCCTCAGACTATATAATGTACCAAGAAAATTTGTTTTATTAAAAGAGAAAAGATAAATCAACCTTAAAAGTTTTTTTTTTTAATATTATCACACCATTCTTGCAAACATTTAACTTCTGGTAGAGAATGTATAACCCTCTGAGTTCAAGATCATCTCAGAGTCAAGAATCCAGAGCTGCTAAAAATTGAATCTAAGATAAACAACTTAAAAACAGCAAGGTGAATGTTGTTTTGAGAAACTGAGTTGAACAACAAAAAAAGCCATTTGCAGTTTTCTTTCATAAGGTGAGCAGATGGTACAGTATTTAGGGCCACATTTCAGAAGAGCACTGCTCATATTCCTAGAGTTTTCCTCGCTCTTTTAACAGATAAATTTAGATATGCTCTGGATTATTTTTTAAAGGTGAAATTATGTTACCAAGATGCTTTTCTTAGACTTTTCTTTCCTTTTTTTTTTTTTTTTTCTTTTTCTTTTTGAGACAGGGTCTCACTATGCAGTTCAGACAGGCCTTGAGCTCACTTTGTAACCCAGGCTGGTCTTGAACTCGCAACGATCCTTCTGCCTCAGCCTCCCAAGTGATGGGATTACAGGTGTGCACTACCATGCCTGGCCTAGCATTTCATTTATAACACAGTCCAGCTCTGATATGTCCCCAAGCCTTTGTCAGCATGACCTCTATTTGCCATATCACAGGGACAAGAAAGTTTGGTGGCAACAAAGTAGATCTGCATGGACGTAAACAGTGAGCATCAGAGTGTTGTACACTGGCCTATTGTTGTGTTTATTAAAGCCCAGATAGGCAAGGTAACTTAGCCTTACATGGAATTCAGAACTAACAAAAATGATAACTTGGGTTTTCTTTTAGTATATTTCAATACAAATAAATGATAAAAATTATAAACTGGATAAGGACATGTAAATATAAGGGAGTGCATATAGAACATAGGTTCTTCATAGTTGTCAAAATGCTTTCAAACAATGAAGTTATTTTAGAAAACTCAGAGTAATAGATTTCACTCTACTATAAGATTAACAAGTGAAGGAGTAATGCTTCGTGCTATTTCTTACTGCCCCAGTAAGTAGCTATAAGCCTGTGGGATGAATTGAGGAGTGTGGTTAGAATGTTTATGAAAGTGAACCAGAAATACTTTGATTCAAATTTATCTCTTGTTACCATTTCCTAATTTTCAAGCACATTCTTCTCCTAGATATCAGGAACATATAACTCACAACAAACACAGTTTACGCCAAAGATCCTCCAACTATCCAAGTAAAACAGTGACAGCACAACATCGCTGCTACCAAATTGTATACTTAGGTCAGGAAATATAAACTAGTATAATCGCAGTTAAATGTTGGAAGGTGTTTGAAGCTAATAAGTTGTCAGTAAATGGACAGTGCACAAACATTAATCCGGAGTCAGTATTCTTGTCATTGATTATGCAAATGGAAACTCAATAGGTGGAGGGAGATATGGTTTGGTATAAAGAAATAGCAAGTTCATTGTGAATGATAGATATTCATCCCAGTCTGGCTCAACTGTACAATGCACTTACTGACAAAAAATTTAGAACTCATCAGGAACTCCCTCAATTCCACATCTGATTGTCTTGGGTTTTTGTTGTTGTTGTTGTTCCCAAAAGATCATTAGGCTTCAGAGGGTGTCCTTTCCTCCTCCTTAGGGCGCACAAAATGTTTATATGTGATTTAGCAAACAGTGGCAGTGTTTTCAAATATACTCTGATGTATCTGGTAAGGGAAGATGAAAGGATATCTCTTCAGATATTGAACAGAAGTCTTATATTCCACTCCATTTAATTTGAACAAGATTGTGTTACGTTTGCCGAGGGCCTAATTTCATAACCTCGGTACCGCCAGCTGAAAGGAGCAAACTTCATGCTATTAAACTGCATGGCTGAGAAGAGTGGAGCAGCAAAGGGAAACATAAAAGGCAGATACAGAATTGGACCGTGTCGAGCAAGCACAGGAGCTGGTGCGAAAGAACTGCCGGGGGTCAGATCTGGAACAATTTCGGCACTGCTAGAATTAATGGCAACAAGCATAGATTATAATGCAAAGACTGAAATAGTCATTGTCCCACATTTGTATAAATACCTGTATGATGTAAACAAATGTGACGAATGGACAATTTGATTCTTAGAAAAGAGCTCAGATTAAAAACTAAGACTAGAATATAAAATAACCATTAAAACTCTGCAGACTTATTTCTTGTCAGCACAATCTACCAATTAGCATTAAGTTATCAAAAGTTAAAAGAATAGTGGAATATGTACATATTCAAAAAGTATCTCCTCTGTAAAGATTTATTAATTACAAAGAGAATAATTGTAATTATATAGTGGGGCAATCCCAGTGCTTCACATTTTACCGAGTGATCATATTTAGCATTACTAAAAATGAGATCTATGTGATTCCTGGCATTGTGCCCTAAAAAAGACATCATTTTTCTTGTATTTCACCCAGTGCTGTAAAACTTGAATGTAACTATAGAAATATCTGCAAATTCAAGATGAGGGAAATTCTAAAAAATAATATTCCCCATCAAAATCTCAAGGATATGATAGGAAGAAATGATAAAGGAACGGTTACGCATTCAGGGAGGCCAGTGAGAGATAGGACAAACTAACACTGCGTGGAAATACGGCTTGTTCTTGACCTTAGCTTAAATAACTAATGATTCTACCTCAACCACAGAAGGCATTCAAGTGAGCCTCAGCTCACTGGCCAGGGTAGTTCTAAATGATGGAAACAGCTTAGGCTTCCTCCTTTGGGACAGAGTGCACTTTGTAAGTCTGTAATACATGGATCCAGCATTACCTAACTAAATACCAAAAGGCATTAGAAATGTGAGAAACAAATCTTCTGGGGAAATTCAACTGGCTTTCTGTGGTAGACCTTGAAGGTTCAAATAATTTGTTCAAAATTTGCCATTACTATTTGGGAACGTGCGAGCCATGGCTGAGGTCAGTACTTGAAGGTGACTTGTTTTTGCTTGAAATCCTGTTCTTAGTAGCCTTAATTAAGTGCTGAATAAGGAAACATAGATTGATTTTTTTCTAGATTCTGATGATGTTCATAATCACAATGCTAAATAGAATGGCATGTGTGCAGAAAAATCACCACAAACCAAAAAGTATAAATAGAAGTGGATATTGCTGAACGCAATTTCTCCTTTATTTCTATACAACTCGTAAGCAGAATTGTTTGCTGCCTTTGTTCCAGACTATTTTTAAGGATGACTTTATAACAAGCAGTGTTGGCATATAGAGATAGTGTCTCCTTTCAAAGCAAAGGGCAACTTTGTTTACTAAATATAAGGATAATATAACTCCCAGAGTTAAGGTCAGACTGACTTATTGTCTAGTATAAAAGATCTGGGCCCCTAACCTTGCAATTCTCCTTTACAGCATTTTAAGCAATCTCAGGGAATAGGTACAAATGTTCCACTTTGGCCACTGCTGTTGGTGTGTGTATAACACAGTTTTTCTCTGACCAAAGACTGGCATATATTCCATCTTTCATATAAGTATGACAGTCTTACTTGTTACCTTAAAGTAAGATTTCAAACCTTGTGCAGTAGATTTTGCCTATTAAAATGTACTGTTTCTTAGAAGAAAAGGAAGTCACTTTTACAGTAATAGTCTGTATCAATAGCCAGGGGCATAAGGGGCCCATATGGTATAAGGAAGATATAAAACAGATACTACATTGTAATAGAAAGTGCATAGATTTTTGTAGAAATAACCTTTAATCTGACTTCTTTCACATCTCTATTGAAGCATCCTTTATTTACATCAATACTGAAGTCCTAATTGTTGAATTTCTGAATTATTAGAACTCTGTTACAGTGGACATTTTGGCCATACATGCTATTTACAATTTTCCTTTGTTTCATTTTCTGATACTATTAATATATTCCTCATAACCCTTTGCAAAAAGGTATTTCTTCTTGTCAACTAAAAAGTTATATCCCCAAGATCTATCCAACATAAAACGTGGTTATTCATTGGTGCGACTTACCTCGTATGTCCTTCTTCCTCGTAAAATGATGTATTGCTCACTTATATAAGTTCCAGCTGCCTGATGGAAAACTCAGCCTGAAGATTTGAACATCCAGTGTTCAAAACTGAACTTAGAATGTCCATATTTTAAATCTATCAGATACCTAAAAGTTCCTTGAAACTCCTTCATTCCATTTTAGTTCCCATACCAACTACCTGGTTCTTCTGAGCTTTCTAAAACTGCGTGTCTTCTCCATCCTCATGGCTCTTGGCTGGCTCTCATCTGTCGCTGTCTGTACTGTGGGGCTGCTTAAAATTAACTTCTGTATTGTTGCCAAAAGCGTACCTCCATGTTGATGCCTAAAGAATAAAATCAGGCCTGAATATGAGAACCTCTGGGAACTGGCCCCTGCCTCCTCTTCAGGATATTTCCTTTGAATTAAAATTTATGGTTGCAATAGTAAACGAAGAGTTCCCATTCCCACAATTGTGCACAAAGCACAACAGCAGTCAGCATCCCCTGGAGTGTTCATGTACCTGCAGTGTTTCTTTCTCTCCCAAGGAAATGAATTCTTCCTTTTATGAGTGGGGGTGGGCATGTTGGCACACACCTGCAATCCCAGCACTGGAGAGGCCGAAGTGTGAAGATTGTTCTGTTTCAGGACACACTGGGCTACACACCCTCGTGAGTTCAAAATCAGCCTAAACAACATAGCAAGGTATCAGACAAAAAGAATTAGAATTAAATTTACATTGAGTAATCTTTGTAAATTCTAATAATTGGCTAAATTTATTAGTTGTTATTAAATCATTTATTTTGGGTACACTTATAGTGCATTATGAGTTCCTGTTAATAAATCTCAATGGTAATTTTGATCATATGCTTCTGCCATGTTAGTGATTTTTTTTAAGGTCAGATGAAGACAGAAAAGAATTATACAACTTTTTTATTTTTCATTTTGTTTTGTATAATTATTCATGCTCAGCACTAAAAAGTGTAGTTGAAAAATTGAACAAACGCAGGTCATCCCATATCAATACCTATTATCTAACTGTACGCACACTGAAATACCCACGAATTCTGGCCGTCTATGACTTGACCTCCCTGGCCGTTCTGCAGCAGTTCTCCTGCCCTAGTTGTCTCTGGGTGTCTTAGCAGAAGTAGCAGAATTCAGTAACCATATTTACCCAACAGGCTTGAGAGTCTGTAGGAAGTTACTTCGAACTCATTTCCAACTCATTTATTCAACCAGAGCATTTTTCTAAGTGAATGTTTCCTTAGTGCACTACCCTTGAGCAAATGTAGACTTTGCAATAGGAAAATATTATAAAACTTTTACGTCCTGAGCACCAGCTATTTAACAAAAATTTACATGTCTTATACTTACTTGACTGAATATTGCCATAATGATTTTTTCATTTTAGAGACAAAAAGGAGAGATAAAAAAAAATAAAAATGATACAGAAGGATTTGAGGCACACATACTATTAACATCTCTTTAATGACGTAAACATTAAAGAGATATGCGTATTAGTAATACATGGGTTTTGAACCCTTCAGATATACTTTAAATGCATATATTTACATGTAACGGACAACTGTGAAGTATTCCTATACCAAAGCCAATTTCTGAAATACTTATTTCATCAGAATTTCTAGTATACCAAAAAGAACATAATACCAAATATCTTGATATTATGTGAAAATATATTAACATGAAAATAAATCTAAATATTTCTTCTACATTCTAGTGACACTTCTGTCTATATTTGAAGATAGCAAAATTATAACAAAATACTTTTTAAGGAGAAATATTGCCTATGTTTTGTTTCTGAGTACAAATCCAGTTAAGTTAAAATCAACTTTCACAATACTTGTACAGTCTTGCACTGGCCTGTAAAGGTTCAAACTAGTCCCATCAGATATGTTGGGAAAATATGGAATATACTTTAAAATGAGAATCTTGTCTCAAATCATAAATAGTACATGTGAGTAGCTTTAAATTTATAATCAATTAAATGTATAATCTAGTTTATGAACAAAGTAGATTTCCCTTTATGAGACTTTTAAATGTCTGCTTATTTATAAAATCAATTTATAAATATGCCTCATTTAGAAATTAATATCTAATTCTAGGCCATAAAAGTGATTCACTAATCATTTTTGAATATAAATTCCCAGTGATTATATGATGACAATGTTAACATGTTTAAATTTCTATAGAATATCACTATTTTTATTCATTTTAATAATTATATATTGATTTATTTGAAAAGATGAAGACATTTTCTTTGCTAACTAGTTCCACACTGAACTTTTCTTCCCACTTGTTGTGTATGGTTTTGTAAGAAAATCTGTAAAGTTAGAGTAGGATTTTGCTGTCTTTATTGTTCATTTCTTGTGTTCCTTATTTCCTTATAAGTAAAAAGGTTGATTATAACTACCCTGGTGCTGTGCAGGAACTAAAAATCCTTATTTTTTATGTTTGCATTATCTGTGTCAACTCCAGTTTACCTGCAGTTAGGTATTTAATATATTTCATCTGGAAAATATTGGAGTATTTGGGTTCATATCCTCTTATATGTGAGGTAGATCTATCATATGATTTCCAAAGACCAGATTTGCTTTTTATAGCCTGATAGCAACTATATAGACTTTTGTTAAGATATTTATATAAAGGATTTAAGTTTTCACTTAATGTGCTTCTTATATTGGTAGAAATTCATGACACACCAATTTGCAATAGTTTCTGGTTTGTGAAGCAATTTGAGAACAGAAATAGGAAAAATAAAACTAATTTAGTAGCATATGCGCAATTTGTGAACGGTGACAAAGTGTCTACATGCTGATCAAAACAACCGCTAGGGGAATAATAATGGGGTCCTCAGGTTTAAGCCTTTGAAAAGCACAAATTCACAATCTACCAGGCTAAGATTGAGGCTCGCAGCCATGGGAAAAAGGAGATTAAAATAACACACTAAGAAATGTGAAAAATATCTCCTTGTCTAGACATTTAATTCCTACAATTCGCTCCCTATTCCTGGTGAAGATCCATTTAAAGTCCTAAAATTTCTTTCCCATCGTTCCCACCATGGACTCAAAGTTAGAGTTCATATTTGGCACTGTACCATTTTGTTCTAATGGACATTTACCTTCCATGGTACCAATCATTGTAATAACTCCTCAATAGATAAAATATCAACATCTACTTTCTCATCTCCAACTGGGACAGTCTTCATTTAATAGTCTTCATTCGATGCCTATTATACTCTTATTTAGTTATAAAAGTAGGGCTGGGGATACAGCTCGGTGGAACAAATGCCTGCCTAGCAAGCACAAGGTCCTGAGTTCAATCCCTGGTACTGCCAAAAAAAAAAAAAAATGATTAGTTACAAAAGTTAATTTTGAAAGGTTTGAAACTTAGTAGATTTTAAACATAATAATAACACACACATATTCAAACCAAGCACAGTAACACATGACTGTCATCTCAGCTTCTGAAGAGGGGGCAGGATGATCACAATTTTGAGACCAGCCTGGAAAATTGAGTGACACAGCCTCAAAATTTAAAAATTCTAAAATGGCTGAGTATGTATCTAAACATTCCTTGGGCTCAATCTGCAGTACTCAGAAACACACAGAGATGATATATGTAGTGGCCATTAGCTTTCAAACACGTATTATTTTGTTTCTGGAAAAGTGTATACATTTGTTGGCAGACTGTGTGCATGCATATGTGTGCATATGAACATAACAAGTAATATGGTTTGCATGTTCTTGTAAGGAAATGTATATTTCTTCAAAGAAAGATATCGCACACAAAACTCAACAGCAATTAAGAAAAACAATTTCATAAAAGATAATCTGTCTATTGCTAAATTACTCGCAATTCTTCTAGTAGTGACATTAATTTTCAAGTTACTTAGTCCTATTTATGTAGAACTGTGAAATCGAAGTGAAAATACTAAGTTGTAGGTTCCAGGATATATAGTCACACACACGAGAAAATTCAAAGCATCTCTGAACACTTAATCCACTCATGGCAGCTTGTTTCTTTTTTGGTTTATGTTCTCTCATTTTGAGGGAGGACACAAATGGTTTTGGTGCATGGAATCAATATTGCTGGATTTTAATCTTGATTCTTCTCCTTCCTACTGTAAACATGGTCAAACTTTCAGTTTTCTAGTGTTGTGATTATTATAAGACCAGTTTGAAATGAATTGAGAAGATGAACCTAAATTTACTTTGAACAAACGTACATATGTCACATTGATGTTAGGGGGACACAGTTTGGTCACACCTGGCAATGAGCTCCGGCATTATCAATAAATTCACGGGAAGAAGAGAATTCTTAATTCTCCCCAATGGAGGAGTTGCCTTTCCAGTTGTCTTTCCTGCCTGCCTTTTTCATCTCTGCGTGAGGATAACATCTGTCCTTGCTCAGAGAATCACTGGCAGGATGAATGATGGGAATTTTACAAAGAGGTAAGCCATATGATACAGTTTTCTTGCACTACAATGTGCTTTGATAAATTTCACAGAGGACCTGTCACCTCTTGTTTTTATGGTAGAACGTTAGTAATTCATCTATACTATGAATACTCAGGAAAATCACTGATGCTCACAATGTTGTCTTACAGGTTTATTACTACATTTCTGTTTTTCTTTCAATAGATTTTTCTTCCTCGTGAAGAACTCTCTTGGTTCTCCTCAACGACAGATTCTGCTACTTAAAACACACCTTTATTTTTCCTGAAAAATGTGCTTATTCATTCCCACTGTTTGGGAGTATTTTTGTTTGAATTGTAATTCTAGAAAAAGAATTTTTTCTGCATTGCATTTTTCATAACTTAACATTTGGCGGGCGTTAAATGCTTTTCAATTGTTTTTAGGCCCTTGTTATTTCTCTTGAAGTCACCTGTCGGTATTACTTTTGCTTTTTTAAATGGAGTACACGTTTTTGTCAGGCTACTTCCATGATTTTCTAAAGAGGGCTTTTATAATTTGATTAAAGTGTGCCTTAGTGGAACCACTAATCGCTCGTTTCTTTCTCTTTCTATCTATGCTGCATGAGATTCGCTGAAGATCTTACATTTTTATCTCTTTCAAGTGATTCGGAATTTTTGCCTGCTGTCGCTTAACTGCTGCTCTGGTGATCATCCTTTCATAGCACTGTTCTAGTTAAACGTACATCACACACGTCTTTATGTTCTACGTGGCACGCACCCCTTTTGTATACCTTTTCCACAGCTCTCTATACCTGTTTCACTCCTGTCACAGCAGCCCTTTTTGTCTAGACTCTAAATTCCATTACATTTGCTACCTCAATATATTTTCATTATTTCTTCCCTTGAATATAGCGTCTAAAACTATTTTTAACTTTTCTATACTCTTCAGCTCTTTGCTGCTTTTGAGCTGGTTTCATCTACACAGCAAGGAGCGCTGTAAAATTTTAAGTTCTCACCTAGTACTGCCACTAAAATCTTAGGATTTAATACAAGGATGCTTAACCCATCATTATCTATAGATTTTTAATTTTATGAGAAAAATATTTGCTGGATGTTTCCTATATGTAAATCCACTTGGATTGTGGTGTGCCATCAAGTGTCATTAGCACACCTGTGAGCCAGGATTAAGGGTAAAAAATCTGAAAATAAAGTTAGCAAAAAGAACTAAATCGTTTTAGAAAAAAATTGCTGGAACTCTGTAGCATCTTCTACACCAGAATATGGAGTAATGGGGGCACAACAAAGGAAAATATTTTGACACATTGATGTTAAAGATAGCCACGAGAAGACACAATAATATATTTCTTGAATTGTGGGGAACATCGTGGCTTCTAATTCATCATCTGATAATTTAAATACAGATTAGAGAGTTTAGGCCTAATATTAGGACAGAAGTATACATGTCCCATCTTTCAAATAGGACACATGAACTTGGCTCTCAAAAATTTATTTCAAATGTTTGTCTCCAAGGCAGTTCTCAATACAATAAAAATTAATATTGTTGACAAGCGATAGGTTTACTTAATAGTCTGTATTACTACTTAAGGGGAACCATTTACATTGTAGAAAGTTAATTGTATATCCATGGCTCATATTCGGTATAATTTTTTCAAACTTGAAACAAGATTTGTCTTCTGTTCTTTGCCACTATGTCTATAATCTCTTTATAGCTAATTAGCACTGTGAATGTATTGGTTACTTGAGTGAGGCTGCTGCTTTCCTTTGTTCTAGCATTATGATTTCCTGGGGTTTCAACTATGGATGCTATAATACTGTGAGTCTGTGGAATATCACAGCATATGTAAAATGTTTCCAGTCTCTCTGGCATGAAAGATTTAGAACAGGAGTCTTCCTTTTGTTGTTGCTGTTGAAGCATAACATAATAATTTCCTTAGGAATTTAATAAGACTTTGCCAGAATCTAAAAAGAAAATTTCAAGAGACAGTTACAAAGTGATGAAGCCTTTAATTTTCAGTAACTTAGGTTTAATTGTTAGCCCCATTTAAGTTTGCTATTAAGGAGAAAGAATATATTTCTATAGAAACATCACAAAGAGAAGTTTAGATATTTAAAATGTCAAAATTTAGATTAGTTGGAGTTTACTACCACAGAGCATGCTGGTGAATCCACATCAGCTCAAGCCCAAGAATACGAGGTCTGTGTGAAGGTTCTGGTGCTTCGTCAGCCTGTACCAGTGAGGTGGTAGCAGACTTCTGTTTCTCATCTCACTCCTCTGACGTGGCTTCTAAAATTGCTGTCATAGTGTGTTATCAATGATATTTAATTGTCGTAGATCTTATTCTAAGGAAAAGTAGGCCTATTCTAAGAAAAGTCATTTGATTCAGAATTTTATCTTTAAGAAAATATTCACCTAGTCTTTAATTGTAGGACCACAGCCAAAAGGCAGTTATTAATGCAGTAATTTCTTTGCTATAAATATTGGAGCTCTTTGTCTTTAACAAAAGAATTAGTAATGTTCAAATTTTCACTGAATTTAGTGACTCAATTATGTAGTGAAAATTATAGCATCTCTTGGGTAAGGAAAGCAGGATTTAAGGCAAAGGAAGTGACTGAACTAGCTTAACGGCACTTGTTACATTGTTAAACAAGGTAATTTATTTAATTTATTTCTTTAATTTATTCCTTTAATTTATTTTTCATTTTTGATAAGCCTTAGTCTTATGTCCAACAATTGAGAAGGACAAAAGTTAAAGTTGAATCTTTTTCTGATAAAAAAATTAATGAAATGATGCCTTTAGAATGGGATTGTTTCTTTGAACAAGGTTTCTCATCAAAATATGGTGGAATCACCTAGCTGGACAGAGACTTAGGATAGGTTGATTGTATGAATTATTTTGTGTCTGTTTACTAATGAAGACGTATGCCATTAATAGCTGGATTTATGTCCTGTTAACAAATTTGTGATGCAGAAAGTTTTGGTGGAATATTTTAAGCCCAGAAGGGCATAGCGGTTGTGTTTGTGCCATTGTTTAATTTCAGTTGGTCACAATACCTATTCTATCTGCTTTCATAGGGTAGAATTAAAGTACGATCTAGTACTTCAAGGAATGTGGGTTCATAAATAGTGTTCAATAAGTTGCTAGCTTTGTTAGTTAAAATTGAAGATGGATTTCTCATTACATTATTTCATTAATGTATATTTTAATTATATTACCTTATTATATCTGGAAATCCAAATAAGTTATATAGGATGGGCAGAAATGAAGAGAATGAGGAAAAATTCTTATAAAGTATAACACTGAAATAATCTTAATTACTATCACACCCTGATTCATTTCACAAATCCCTGAAGATAATCCAGTAAGAGTTTCTTCAAGAGTTAAGCAATCCATTTACCTGATTCATTTAAAAATATACTTACACATAATGGTTTTCAGGTGGAGTAGTTTTCTTGTTACTCCCCCATGATATCTTCCTCTGACTGACTGTAGGGTTGTCTATTACATCTTATGGTTGCCAAGGAAGTAGCTCAGTGGCACAAGTACCGGCCTGGCAAACGCATGGTCCTAAGTTTGATTCCCAAGCCAAAAAAAATCTCATGATCACCATGAAGAACTGACTTGGGAGAAAAGATGACGTGTGCAAATAAAGGACCACTCAGTCACTTCCCTTCTCAGTCTCTTCCCTGGGCAGATAGGAGGACTAATTCTATAGGTGTTATTCTAAAGCAGTGTCGAGAACAGTCTTATTTGGAGAGAGTTGATTATATATTCAATGGTTATGTATTTCCTGTAACTCTTCTTTTCCTTATTAATGACCATACTGTGTAAAAGAGGAGTAACTGGGTCGTAGTATACTTTTCTTAACAGAAGCTGTAGTTTCTTTAATACTCTCAGGAATATTGTTGTTGACTTAGTTATGATTTAATTGCTGCAGTAATCTTTTTCGTTTGTTGGTTTTTTGCTACCAGGAATCAAACTCAGAACATTGTGCTTGCCAGGCAGGTGTTTGTGTGCTGCAGTAGTCTTGAAAGAATAACATAAAATTCCAAATTTGAGTGAGCAAATTAGCGAGCATTCCCTTAGGCTCCTAAAGAATTTTACTAGAATCCTTGAGCAAATGAGTAACTAATTTACAAAAATATTAATATTAATAACGTTACATTTCACGTTATAAATATTTTTCACATAGCCTGTTTTATTTCATATTAGGGTATTATATTATATTTCACATTAGGATATTTTTCCTGTGAAATAGGAATATAGTATAGAAAAAAAAACTATATGTTTGTATACATGGTATTGTGGGCTTGTTAAAATTTTTAAGTGAAATATATTTAACATATAACTACTTTAGTTTGAATCTGTATTGATAGAACAAATGCTCTATAATAAAAAATCCATTACTTTAGCTATATTTAGTTTAGAAAAGTGATCTGTTTTAAACAAGTTCAGGTGATTTCAAATTCTAATTTATATCGAATTAGAAATTTAAACATTGTCTGATCGTCACCCACCTACTGGTTTTCTATCTCATTGCGAGTATTCTCCCTGTGAGCAGGTCTCAGATATTGTAAAGGAAACACACGCTTCTCTCTAGTGAGTTTTTATCAGTGAAAGTCATCAGAGCAATCTGAATGAGTCTTCAAAATGCAAAAGTGACAAGATGAAAAACTCAAACGCGGAAGCCTTCGCTGTGATGTTTTTCCAGCTACCACAGGCTACTAGGTGGTTTAGTAAGGAGTAGTCCCGTGTCTTCTGTTTTCACCTCTGGTACCCAAACAATGTTCGGTGTTTGCTTCCTTTAGTAGAATTAGAGAAAGGAAAAGGGAAAGGGAGAGAGAGAGGAGAGACAGTATAATGTAGTATAATCTATGAATATATATACATTTTTAAATATAATATGTATATTCACTTCTCTAGTTCTTATTCTAAGTCTGAAGATTCTGCTCATTGCTTATTCAATAAATGATGCATGCAATAAACTGGTACGGCTTTGTAAAGCTGCATACTATATGAGCGTCCTTCACTCTAGGTAAAATAGCTAATGGTTAAATTGTACATTAGCTCAACATCTGCTACTCTGCTTATTGAAGTTTAACTACTTACATGATTTGGGATTGCAAGCAATTATGACAAAGGAACTTTACAACTTAAACATGACTATGAATACATTATGTCCTGTTGTCCTTTTATTAAGTAGTGGGGTGGACACCATTACTTTCCTTATTTTGTATCTATGAGACCTGGAAAATAAATAGATAAAGTAAACAAAATCACTCATATTGTAATGTTTTGAACTATGCCTTCAGTTCTGTAGAGTTTTTCAAAAATCAGTTTATTTTAGCACATTTCATGTTTCTTTTCTATTTTTCTGAAATTTAACGGTTTTGGCAAATTTTTTGAAGTAGTTTAAAAATATTACATCTTATAGGTTTTTTAAAAAATAGAATCAGACCTTTTAGTAATTGTGCTAATCAGTTTTCTACATATTTGACAAAATAACAGATAAATAAGTAGAAGGATGAAACATTAATTTTGACTCATGGTTTTAGAGAGCTGTGCCCATGGTGGCTTGGACTGTCACTTTGGTCTTGCAGCCAAGACAAACACCTTGGAGTGGAAAGCACAGTGGAGCAGAAATGCTCACATCATAGTGGCCAGGAAGAAGAAAGAGAGAGAAAGGTTGTAAAATATCCTTCTTAGTTCTGGGGAGCACAAAGCTGGGAATCCAGCCTTTCACACATTTGTATTTGGGGGACACAGCAGATCTCATCCATAATACCTATATAAGCCAACACCCCAGTTAAAACCTTTAATATTTTCATACATGTTCCCATACAAATCTTCCACTGTACACATTATGCATTTTCATAGTGATGAGGAATGTAAACATTACATATCACAAAATATTCTGAATAACTGCAGTCAAAACAGAAAAGAATTTTTAATGTTTTTCCTTTAAGGGTATATATAATTTAAAGAAACTGGATTTCCTTATGACAAATAGTATAATTTCCAGAAACAGTGTATCCATTGGTTCTATTAAAAATATGTTTTATTTTTCAACTTTACCCCAAAGGGATTGACGCAATTTTCTATCTGAAGATCCTGTGGAAGAACAAACATGCGCAAGCAGAATGCAGTATATACAAGTTGGATACTTACAATATGCCTTCTCTGAATTATAAAAAAATGCCTTTAAATACTCTTAATTGAATATAGTGGGGCCTTAAATACTAAGAATTATGTAGAAATTTGATATCTGTTTGCATAATATGCCTGATGAATTTACATTTTCATTTTAGTATTTTTCTTTTCATAACAGATTATTTTATGTTATTTTTTCCTTTTTTACAAACCAGAGAGTGTTTATTCTTTTTTTAATAGAGTAACCCCAACCTCTTGGAAAAAGTTTTGAAATGTCACCATTAACACTTCCTTTTGTAAGTGTTAAAATTGTAATGGGCCCACAGAAATAAGTGGGAAGTGCTAATGGACAATTTTTGTGCTGTCCTGAATTCAGAGTACCTATTAGGAAAGAGAACTGCATAGCTTTTTAAAAGCATAGTGATTGCTTTTCCTATTAACTAATTTTTATATGAATGTCCCAAACATAAATGCCATAAAATTGTGTGCTGGGTAAGATAGAAAAATAAAGCATATAAATATTATGAAATTCTACAGAAAAACCATAGTCTTTTAGTCTACCTGGCTATTTGTATACATCTCTTATAAACAAGCTATCTTTGACAGGGCTAAATTTTTGTGGTCCCTAAACTCATCACACATTCATGATATAACCAAGAAAATTCTGTATACCTATTAACTTTCACTGAGAATAACATAAAGATATAACAATAAAGGCCTTAAACTGCTTTGTGATGGACTATTCCATATGTTTCTGTGTGGACTTTTTCAGAATTCCTATCATCCAAAAGCTTAAACAGCTGCTGCCGTCTTGCAGATAATTACTGTGAGATGCATCTTGTCCTTCCCCGTGTTGATTTCTCCTTCTGCTGCCATAAGTCCGATTGGAGGCTTATTCCATTCTTCCTCCTAAATGTGTCTGCTTTCTTCTAAAGTTCACTTTGCAAACTAAGTATTTTTATCAAGAATAAATCTTCCAAGTGTATCTCTCCAAAATACATGAAAATTGATGATAAAGATTTATCTATCTGCTTACTCTGCATTCTCAAGAAACATTTAAAAATGTAATCTTTAAAAATGTGATATGCTTTCTCTCTTCTCTGAGTAATGGTTTGTGATTTTCCAGAGCTGCTATGTGATACAGAGCATCGAGAATCCATATGGCAAAGTAGAGGCAGGATAATTTGCTCTCTCTGTCACTTAAATGAATTTAAACAACATTTCTAAATTTGAAATGTTTTTGCCTAATGATTAATGATAAGGAATAGATAAGAGTTCAATTGTAACAAACTTATAATACTGAATACTCAAAAGCTTTTTGCCTTTGTATTACTGAGCTACAAGCAACTAAGTTATATATTTCACATAAGTGCATATAATTCTGATGCTTAGGAGAGAAATTGAGTAAATCTAATCTCAACTTTAAACTTTGTAGTTTTACAAAAATAGTTAGTGGAATAATGTAGTAGTGTAAAATATAGGAATTGTATTTGTTTAACTACAGGATTAGGAAACGTGTTGAACCTGAGCACACAAGAAAACTTTGTGTTTCTCTGTAAGAAAATGCAGCCATAAGGCAAGCTCCCCTATGTGACCAGAGAAATTCCAGACCACAGTGGACTATGAAATTAAAACAAACACTGCTATGGTACTGGCAAGGATTTATAGTCCTCTCTTCTTTTAAAACCTTTTCTCAGCATGGAGAGCGAGGTGCTGTCTTCAAGGGCTTTTTCTCATGCTTATGCACGCTTCACAAGCCCTGCTGGAAAAGGTCACATCCCCATGATTATTTCCACTGAAACCCAGTGATCAATTTTGTTGTAATGTTCATCCTCCCATGAGAATTTCCCTAAGGGAAATGGATGAGGGCACAAGAAAGACACGAGGAACGTGACATATTTGAAAACTAAGGACTTGCTTCTCCTTAAATCACAGGATCTACTTCAAAAAGTCAGATTTGTCTCCCTGTAGTTTATTTACTTTCATCAAATAATGGCAGGGATAATATTTTATTGACGGGTTTACATCCTCTATACTTTCTGAATTCACAAATAATGGTTTACAGTCACATGATAGGAGGTTATTCTAACGAGGGCTGAAAATGGTAGCAGGCTGCAGGCCTCCCTGTCATGTCTGCTGGCCAGTGGGTTTCACACCCTCAAAACAATAGACTCCGAAAAGACGGCAGCTGGGCAAGAAGGAAGGAAGTACGTGCAGACCCAAAGGTGAAATATCAGTACCAAACATACACTCCTGGGCTCAGGAATTCATTGTTCGCCTGGTACAAAGATATCACAAACCTGGGAAAATCGTGTGCATTTACCTGAATTTAGGAATACTCTCTTATTTCTGGAGCTAGCTATTGCTGGCATCAGTGAGGAGCTAATTAGATACTTTGTGACTTATTCAAAGGTTTAAGACAGTTAGTCATGTCTACTTCGAAGTTAGATAGATAGACAGACAGAGGCTCTTTTGCTGTTTATGTCCATGAGTTACCACTTGATAAATGAAATCGTCCTTATATCGTATTTAAATATATAGTACAAGTGAATAAACATGAAAATGTATTAAAATTCTTATAGTTATCTTTGTGGAATTCATATGCAATAAAAATAGTTTATTTGTGGCCTCTGGTTTTTGTCATTAGTACCTGTAGCCATCGTATCTTATTGCATGTGTTCATATCTTAGAATTGATTTATAGTATAATTTCCTGATCAAGATTCAATATTCCCATCAGCTTAACTGAACCTTAGAGAGGTAACTTCTACTTTATAGATGCTTGACCCCATTTTCTTACAAAATTTGCAGTATAAAATTTTTATTATATGTTCTCTGTCCCTTCAAGATGTAAATCTTCTCCCAACTTTGTGCAACCCAGGATTACCTGTCTCGAGGACCTGAGATCTTCCTCTTTAAAATATAATCATCAGTTATGCCTCAGCCTCTGGGAGGAGTCTAACTTAATTACTAATTAGCAAGCACAGATGATGTAGTCACAACGACCACCCTCCTAATATCCCTCAGTCATTTTCCACAATCTCATCTCACTGTCTAAAAAAACTACCCCATGTTTTGCTACAGTAGAAAAGTTTAACTTCACAGACTTAGGAAACATTGAACAAAATGAGGAAAGGATATACAGCTAGTGTCAGGAACATTTGGTGAATTATTCAGATAGGTCAAAGGTTGATTGGTACCCTTTCAGGCAAACTGGAGGTTTAACTGACCCCACAGAAGTAATGAAAAAAGTTAGACATCTGACCGAAGAGATAATGCACATTCAGGGTGATATGGCCGCAGACTTAAAGTTAGACATCTGACAGCCATCAGTCATGAGTCTGAAGGAAAATATTAGTAAAACATTAAAACTTGAATACAGTCATGGTGAGGACTTATTTCTTGTTATAAAGATTGAGTCCACAAATCCTTTAGCTGTTTGCTACAGGAAAGAGATAAGCCAAGAGATAATTCCAAAAAGTTGGTACAGTGTATATGAAAATACACAAGGAAATTCGTGCATGAAAGAGTGCTGAGGACGGAGAAAAAGGTCAGAGTGAAATCTCACAATGCAGGAATCCAGTAAGTACAGCTGCACAGAGGGATACAGCTCCTGGCTGGAGGACACAGAAATAGTGAGAAATTAGGGCTGGGGATATAGCTCAGTGGAATAAGCGCTTGCCTAGCAAGCGCAGGGTCCTGAGTTCGATCCCCAGTACCGCAAAAAAAAAAAAAAAAAAAAAAGAAATAGCGAGAAATTGCAACTTTAGCTGCCATTTAGCTGTCATCTGACTTCGTGTTCCTCTCTCAGTTGTTTTAAAAGAATGATGTTTTGATTTCTATTGCTTTGAGTATTTATGTTTTGTCTTGAATTTATTTCTATTTATAAAAAATCAAGCTATATTGGTAGATTTTAATTTCTGTTTCTAGCTGGGCATGGTGGCACACACTGTAATCTCAGAACTTGGGAAGCTGAGGCAGGAGGATTGCTGTGAGTTCGAGGCCAGCCTGGGCTACAAAGTGAGTTCAAGGTCATCCTGAACTGCAGAGAGTGAAACCCTGGCTCAGAAAGGAAAAATAAATTCTGCTTCCATTTCTATATTTCTAATTTTAATTATACTGTTCTTATAGTATCTAATTAGGAAAGATTCCATATAAGTAAATACCAAATCATATTTATCTTTGCAAACATGGAAAAAAATTTAAATAATTTTATTCTCTCTATATATCCCATATTTTGTACTTAACATACTTATTAAACAAAGGAATCACGATGAGTATAATGGCATAGTTAATGCTCTAGCAACATTACCTATGAGCACTGTAGTGCATGGCGAACTAACTCTGGGCCTGCTTCCAAGAGCTCATCTCTGACCCCCTTGGCAAGCTGTCACCCTGTGACTCCTATCTTCTGTGTTCCTGCTTTTACAAGCTCACCCTGCACACCCAGTACTTCCTCTCAGAAAGCAAGACCTATTGTCAGCTGGGCATAATACTGAGTGATTAGCTTTTTAAAAAAATTTTTAATGAAAAAGTGAAGTTGTGAAGAGAATATTAGATGACCAGCAATCTTTGAGTAAGAAAAGTGTACTCTTTGGTCTTTTGAATTACTTAGCTTCTAGTTCCATCAAAAAATGAGTTATAATTTACATTCCTTTTTCTTTCAAAATGTTCAAAATTTTGAAAAGACAAAAATTAGGAAAAGGGTGTAAGAAACTCTCTTAGATTTGAAATTACTGTGAAATGTCTCAGAAAGCTGATTATCATTTAGTTTAGCATAAAGAACATAAGCAGACTTTATCAAATCAATTTACTTAAAATCACTTTGCTATAGAAAGAACTTTTTAAGATTCTAAGTCTAAAACTCATCACTTTTTAAAATAAATGCAACCTTCTTTGATACCATAGCAGTTAATGATTTATTATAAACATATAAACAATCAAATTTAAACTTTATCACAAATAAAATAACTAATACATTTCCTTTCAAAGCTTATGCAGTCATTTTACCCCACTATATTGAAATATATATGAAAATATATTGTCTCAGGTTTATATGTGTGTATGTATATAAAAAAACAATATTAAGAGTGAAAATGATAGAAATAAACCTTTCTTCTCACCTAAGATCTGCAGTCAATCCTGACAGGAATTGTACCTATCTATTTCATGTTAATCCTTTTGGAAATAACAAAGCACTTACACAAGAATAAAAAAGATACTATACCTAAAAATCTGAGGGCCATTTTGGTCAGATCTCACACATTTTTTCTGTATATGTGCATGCAATCCATTGTCTATAGTCACATGATAGCACTTCCTAGTCATATCATTATTTCATGTTGCTGACGGCTATTAGGTTATTTCACAATCCATGTTTCAAGTGCATGACACCTCCTCCATCTTTGCGCATATACAGTTGTGAAAAAGGATTTGAAATGAAAGTGTGGGAAGTATGCCGAAAGGTATCAGTAAATTGTGTCCACAGTATAATCCCAATTGCAACGTGTGATTTTCTTTTATTCTAGCCCTTTTTTCACTGATCATCATGGAACTATTTAGTGAAACTTGCTTCATTGAAATCATCTCACCTTCTCATGTATATTGGTAAGTCGTATGTGCTTTGCATTTTCTAATGAGTTACGTGCTGCCTGCTAAAATCTGTAAGAGTTCATGGGACTAACAAGGACAATATTCTTTGGATGTATTAAGTAGATGTGGTTTCAGTTTGTCCTGGATGTTTGTTTTAGAAATGTAGAAACGAGATCACATTTCTAACAATTAATATATGATTAAATTAACTTGACTCAGTGACCATAGCAAAGAAAAATTGCTCTAGACCATGTCAAAATAGAAAATAGTCATTCTAAATCATTTAGTCAAACAGTAACTTGTTAAGATTGCAATATAGTATTTTAATATAAAATAATTATAGATGTGCATTACATAAAATATATAAGTATACATGTATTATACATATTTAGCTCCAAATTTATACAGAGAAATTTAAAAAGTAGGCCAGAATACTGCCTCTACCATGAAAAAGATATAGCTTTTGACTCTAAAATATAATATTTTGTTGTTCTTCTACACTTCCTTATGATAGGGCTTATGTATATTTTATTAAATAAAAATACATTTATTTGATCATAAAATGTGCACCAAATCCATATTGCTTTTGTGATCTCTTCCTTTCCATACTCATTTTCTTTCACCCTTTCTTCGTTCCTTCCATCTGTAGCTTCACATGTACATACTACATCTCACCTCACCACTTAAATTTCATTACTTCTTGTCTTGGTTATTTTTCTCTCATTGCTGAGACAAAATACCCAACACCCAAAATAAAAAAAGGAAAGGTTTATTTAGCTTAAGTTTGTGGAGGTTTCAGTCCATACTTGGCTGTCTCAGAGGCAGAGTGGCACATGGCAGAGGGCAGACTGTATAGGGCAGCAAACATCCAGCAAATGTGTGAAATTGCAGGCAAACAGCCTCTTTCTCTCCTCTACCTTGTAAACAGCCTGCCCCCACCCAGGGGGTGTGTAGCTCTCACACAGTCTCCATGCCTTCCTCTTCCACAGGCTCAGGATGTATACAAAGCAAGAACCCTGGCTTCCTGCTGAATGACTAGTTAACCTTTAAACTTCCCAAATTAACACAATAAACAACATCCCAGAAAGGTAAGGGCATGTTGTTTTTACCCCAAGATCTACAACTGCTGAGTTACTCAGTTAAACCTCCAGACTCCCCAAGTTGACACAATGTATCAATTGTAACACTTCTACAAGATTTGGGGTTTGGTAATTACTGACTAATATTTGAGTTTTGTTGACTGATTATGAACATGATTTTGATTGGAAAGGTTATTGCATTCATTGATATAAAATGTGTCTAATTATGTTATAACATATAATGCCTTATGTATTGAAAAATTTTATTTTAACTTTGATTTATTTTATGAGTTTATGTGTTTGTTAGGGTTCTTCTAATAGGACTTTGCAGTAATTATAAACTGTGGTTAATTCTTGTGTGGTTACTATTGTAAGTTGTAGTGTGCGTATTTTTCCATGTTTCTGTGGTGATTTGTAGCATTGGAAATTGTATAGCATTTAGAATTGTGATTTGACACTGGAAAAAGAAGAGAAAGATTTTCAATTTGTTGTCTCCTCTACTCGATTTACATGCCTAAGTTGGGTAAAGTATTATGATTTTAAATGTTCACTGACTTAACTTTTAACTTTATATAATTCTACTCTTCAGTTTATCAACCTTGAAGAACAGCTACTTCTATTATGCAAGCAAAAGACTCTACATACTTTTCTATGTTCTTTTACTTGTGTCTTGAGATTTCTAGAACTCCTGTGAATATTATCAAGGTTTATAATTTGCATTATGAATCAGTTTGTACCTTTAAATATGCCAATTTTTAAAAAATAATTTTTTACATGTAAGTGAATTAGCACTGGACTTTAATAATGAGTTTTCCATTCCACTGTGTTTTTTCTTAAAAATTTTAGAAGGGTTTAAAAAATAATTCCCTGAGTTATTTGAAATATTATTTGCATTTGAAAATGTATAATTTTGCCTACATTGTAAGGCAATTTCCTTGGTCACACTTGGCTGAAAAATTTGTAGAAAATGACTTTCTGGTATGTTGCAACAAATAAAAGCTGATTTTTCCCCCACTTTCTGTCTAGATGCCAGCAGGCATCTTACAAACCCTATCACTTTCTGGAACACAATGCCTTGTAAAGTCAGTTTGCAGCAATGCTTCTTTTATGTAATGTAATTTTGATTACCTACTTATAGCATAATGCTGCTAAAATTTTTCTTGAACTTTGATTTTAAAACATGTTTGCTTTTTTAACTCATTTTAGATCAATCTGCAAGAACATCATTCATATAATTTGCACTTAATTACTTAATTCTAGTATAATTTGCTAAAATATTTCTTAAATTTTATTTTTAACATTTTTACTTTTAAAATATTTACTCTTTATAGGAAAATCACTTTTGTATACTTTTTATCTGCTGTCTTCTGTGTACATTATTTGTTTTGTACCATTTGTTTCTTCGAAATTTTATTTTGCTTGATATTCTTAAACTGAGAATTTCAGAATTTTAGTAGCAAAAGGCCTCTTTCCTTTGTAGCCTGAGAAAGCCACTCAGGAAATAGGGAGGGAAGAGTATTTTGTATTGGAAACAACCCAACAAAACTGAACATGGGGAATTTCATCCTAAGAAAACACAATCTTGCTTAGGTAGAGCAGGCACAAAGTGGGTTGTATCTGAATGTATATCAGATAGACAAGCACCCGGGTAGAAACAAATGGCAAGTGGTTTACTTTTCTGATGCACAGGATTTTGTTGTCTGAAGGTCAGCAGATAGCCAGTATGGTTCATGTCTTTTTTGATGCTTTTCCCAGGAATAGCTAACCCTGTAGCTAATCATGAAGATACAAAAGGCATTTTTTTAAAAGGAAAACAGGGAAAGCTAAAGGCAACTTTCACCAGAAAAATAGCTTTAACCAATTAAAGAACTTCATTTCCCCACTTAAATTCTTGTGGTATACCAACTCAGATCTGGCTACTTCCTGCCTATTGAGGACGTCGTTTGGGAAGTTAAGTAGAAAGTTCTTGATGTGCTGTGAAAAGTAGCTCACAGCTCTCAGGCTACCGCAAAAATTGGGACAATAATGAGATGGACTCAGCTAGGTCACTGACAACCAACCTATGGCACATGTGCCACAGTGAGCTGTTTGTTATCTTTGAAAGCCCTAAAAGGTTCGCCATCAATGGGTTAGGTTTTGTGAGGAGAACAGCTGTTGCTACAACAGTGGAAGAGAGGCTGAGAAATACCATATATTCCCTTGTTTGGCTACTTCTTTATCTGAGAAATGTCTATTCATTTTAGAGTCCCCAAATTTACACTAGATAATATCAAATAGGAAAAACAATGCTCAAATGGGAAGGAGAACTAGGGAGGAATGAGGGGTAAAGAAAGGAAGGAAAAAGAAATAAAGGAGAAAAGAGAGAAAAATAGAAACAAAGCTTTATAAATAAGGATGGGAAGAGAATTTGAGGGAGCGTAAGTAGGAGCATAGAGTAAAAAGAATGAAGGTAACTCACGTCATGTACAAATACAAATTTCTTATGAATGCAATCAATATCTCTGTCCAAAATATATCAATAAACCTAATAAAAAACAAAAAAAGAAGGTCCTGTTCAATTTCATCAACTATGATTTGTAGCATAACCAAAGAGTTTCTAGCCATAGATTCGTTCTTCCATTCCCCCCAACAGAGAATAACCCTGCCAAGCATATAATGAAATGTATCTTCCTGGTATCCAGCTAATTAACATATTGTTGTGAGCTTATAAAATAATTATGAGAAACTAGTCCATTATTTGACTTTGGAAGGATTGTGTAAGTGAAACCAAATAACCTAAGATACTTGCCCCAACTTTTCTCCAGCAGTCTAACTAGGAATAAACAAATGGATACATATCTGGTCTTTTTCCACAAAAAAAAATATATTCAGTAGGAGCACAAATTACTCCAGACAATTTTTGTGAATTCATCTGAATATGTTTAGAAAGCACGTTAGAGATAGTCTATCATATAGTCAAGATCAATTATAGGATGTTTTAGAGCAGAAAATCTGAGTCCTCTTCTTTGTTTTGTAATAGCAATGAAAGATTTAAATTGTGAGAGTTACTAACAGCACACACACTTGGAGAGTTGCCAGGTACTTTGTCATTTTTAGTTACTTCTAGTGCATGAAATTCTTTGCCCACTAGAGTTTTGAGCCTATACATTTATCTCTCAGACATGTCTGTAATACAAACTCCACTAGAAAAAATTTCATGATGCAATAAAGTGTGTTGTTGTCTTAGCCAAAACCTAAAACTTGTCAAAAAAGCAAATCATTTCATTTTTATGCACAGGAGAGGAACTTTTTTCTGATATATTTTATACACTAATAGAAGCACAATGGGAGGTAGAAAGCAAGGCAGAGTTTTAGACAGATCAGGAAGATCAGACAGTACAGTAAGTCACCTTATCTGGTTTGTAGTAAGGTTTTACACAAAAGAGTACAGAAAAAACATGTGTTTCTGGGATCACAAAGTGGTCTACTTAATTGTGAATGGATAAAAAAATTCAGATGATATGTTCAATGCTGTTTAAGTTTCCTGATTTACCTAAGGTGGAAAAAATTCCAATCATAGTATTGTTACACCTGGCCTCAGCAAAGAAAAAGCAAATCAGCTTATGTTGACTTGTAGGTGATTAGGGTAATATGGCCTTAATAGGTAGGGGGGACATAACAATAGTCAGGAAAGGCACAAGAAAGCATCAGTATTATAAAAATCTTACAAATACAAATAAAAATGCAATGTACATTGGGGACACGTCTTCATTTCAAATTATAGACAGACACAGGCATTTTTTAAAGACTGTGCACTGCTCTTAACACCTTTAGGTCAGACAGAAATGTGCTTGTCCAACTTACATGATCTTGTTGGTTAATATGGTCATGGATTTGGATGGCTTACTAGATGCTACTTTAATGTGCATATGATATACCTACAGCCTGACTCCTGGCAATTTAGCAAAAGTATGAAGAGGTAAGAACACATGGCTCCTATGCATTTGATACTAGGCTTGTACACAATTTGCACTTTCAGGCCGTTAGGGGCACACCGTCCTAAGGAAGGAAGTCATGAAATGGTATATCTGCTACTTATGGTGATCTGTGGGATACAAACTTCTGTCTATATATTAGTTTAAACCCCAAAGCTACACATAATTCTTGTGGTGATATTGTTTTGAGGTCAAATCTACATATCACCTTTCAATGAGGCCTAAATATTCAAAAGCACTTAATTTGACTTTGTTTCAGGGAGGTAGTCAGAAAAAAAAAAAAAAAAAAAGACCAGGCATGGTGGTGCACGCCTGTAATCCCAGCACTTGGGAGGCTGAGGCAGGAGGATCGTTGTGAGTTCAAGACCAGAATGGGCTCTAAAGTGACCTCAAGGTCAGCCTGAACTGCATAGCAAGATCCTGTCTCAAAACAAGACCCCTCCCCCCCAAAAAGAAAGAAAATGGGAAAAATCTTCTTGCAAGTATATGTCATTCTTGAAATAATTTAGTGACTTTCTTTAAATGTATGATTCATCTTTTCTGCTGTTCCTATTCAGTTGGCGTACCAAGATGAATATAATTTCCTTTAATGTCCAAAGTTTTAGGAATCTGTAGTACGAGTTGGGAAATGAAGCCAAGGACATTATCTTGCGTGGTTTTGGGTAATGCACACCTTGGTGCTATTTCTTTCAGCGGGATCGAACTCCTTCAGTTCTTTCATTAGTCTGGATGTGGTAGGCATCAACTCATCAAGAAAGGCAGTTAGTGAAACCAAAAAGTAGCTTTCTGAGCCTTGGGCCTTTCAGTGCCACCCACCTGCCAGTCACCGTTAGGAGACGCACCTCAGCATCGCTGAGAGCTCATCGTTGAGGGCTGCGGGTCATTGTAGCATTATTTCCAACACAAATCATGGAGCCCAGATGACACAGTTCATTAGAGGCTGTAATAGTCACTATTGTTTTCTGTGCTGGGAATCCAACTCGGGACCTTGCACTGCATCACTGGGCTGTACTCCCAGCCCAGCGATCACATAGTTTTAAATCCGTAGTAAAATAGCATCTCTATAACAGCAGACATACTATGGTGAATATGTTTCAGTATTAGATGCCTAAGGGCTGCTGGTATCAGTGTGATTCCCAGGAAATTACATTGCCAGCAGTGGTGGGGGAGAGAGGAGCATTTGTGCGAAACAAGTCTTGTGCCTGGTTACGATCTTCTGAATATGCCGGCGTAAATTCACATATCGATGAGAGACAGCCACAGGCCCATGATGCCTTTCTTTTCTCATTTTCCTTTTTTTGCTGTCTTTTAGGAGGACCTTATTTTTAAATTATAACTATGAATGCATATTAATTTTATAAATTAAGGTTTCACTATGGCATTTCCATACCTGCTTATTTTGAGCTTTGATCATGCCCCACCCCTTATGCCAGCCTCCTCCTTCCCACGGTGTTCCTCTACCTCCTGATCACCCTTTATAACATCTAATTGTCCACGTTCCATCATCACGTAATTTCTTTATCTTCATTAGTCTTAGTTTCTATGTGAGCAGAAACAGTAATGGCCGTTCTGTTTCTGGCTTATTTTGCTGAACAAGATGATTTCCATTTCCATCATTTTCCTGTAAATAATAGCAATTCATTCTCTATTGCTGGATAATACTCCATTGCGTTTATATTACTGTATTTTCTTTATTCATATGTTGATGGGCTCCTAAGTGACTCTATATACAGGCTATTGTGAGTAGTGCCACAATAAAAATGGGTATGCCTTCTCATGATGGCAACTAGATATAGAAACCCTCATACAAATGCTTGGCTAGGTGACCTAAATTAGGAGTATAGATATGACAAGACTTCACCATTCTCCCAAAAACCCTATTGCCTGAGTATTAAGGTCCTATAAAGAAGTAATCTTGTTCTGTCTGGTGGTAGTTTCCTTTGTACTTTTGAAATAATAAATCCTAGATGAACAAACTGCTACTTGCAAAATTGAACCATTTTCTGTGATACTTTATAACCACAATCTGCCAGATGATTTAGTGTCTTAATGGTGTTATCCAGACACAGTTTGTGAGACTAGCAATCAGTGAGTCATCAACACACTGTAATAATAATCCTTCTCTTAATAGAACATGTGTCTTTAGCCAGAGCTTTTCCAAACATGTTGGGAGAATTTTTGAATCCCTATAGAAACACTGCCTAATAAAATTGTTTTTTGCAACCCTGGCATGAATGTCTTGCCATTCAGACCAACCGAAAACTGGGACTATTCTTTCAGAGGCACACAAAAGAAGGCACCCTTTTGTTCCAACAAAAAGAACTATGCATGTAGGATTCTAGGATATTTTTAAGTAAAATATAAGGGCCTGGTATCACTGGGGAGATACCTGATACAGTCTTTATTTATGGCTTAAAAATCCTGTACAAATCAGTATTCGGCAGGATGAGACATTTCAACTGAAAGAACCAGGCTTTTGTATGGAAGTGGACAGGACCTAAGCAAATTGCATTGGACAAATTCCTAAATCTCCTTTCAGGTTCTCTATTTTAGCAGGAAAATTGTTTTCAAAATGGGGCTTGTTTAGATTTAAAATGTCCCTCAAAAATCTTATTTCAGAAGTGGGGTTTATAGAAATTGACCGGCTCGTAGATGCACTATGTTCACTAATGTATTCATTCATAAATGAGGTCCTGGCTGAATGTGTTATCCAGAGACAGGGCCTCGGTGGAAGCAGCAAGTCACTGATACCATGACTCGCCGAGGTATCTTCTTGGCCCTAATTTTTTCCCTTGCATTCTTCTTCCGGGCTGCCATGATGTCAGTCAATATTGTCTGCCATGCCCTGCCACCATGTTATTTCTGCCTTGAAGACTTTCAACCATGGACTGAAACTACCAACACTGTGAACAAAAATAACCACCTTCAAGATGTGGGTATGGGATATTTTGTTTCAGCAATCGGAAAAGTAACTAATGCAGCGAATTTTTACCAGGACTGAGGCTGTTGCTATTATTGCAGCTGACCATGTGATTAGAAGTCTTTGAAACCGGTTAATGGGAGAATTTTGGAAAACTCTGAAGAAGGGATCTAGAGATGCTCTACTTTGCTTTAAGCAAAATCTGATGTGTAATTCTGGTCACAGCTCAAAAAACGAGGATGCTGAAATAAGTCAGGGAGTTTCAGTAGGCAGCAAGGACTCCATCGACAGTTAGACTAAAGACCATATGAGTTATACTGTAGCAGAAAATATGTCTGCATTTTGCCCATGTCCTGATATTTAGCAGCAAACTGAAATTAAGGATAGTGGACTGATTATTCTGGCCAAGAAAATTTAGAAGTAGTCCAATGTCTGGGTTGTGACACAGGTATATCTGGCTGCTTTGGGGAAGATTTATTTGCAGAATTGGGAGCAAAAAGAGCCAAAAGATGCGAAACATTTGCTTCTTCACCAGAAAGTACCTGAAAAGTTAGGACAGAGGAAAATAATGTTGCAAAAAAGATTATCATTTAAACGAAGCCAAGTGGTTTGCATAGAAGAATAGGAAAGATGATATGAAGGAACCTCAGAAATTGGTCAGACCCCAACTTTAACAGGCTGTACTGCCAAAACATTAAAACTTTGCTTTGAAAGCACTAAACAAACTCTTAATTCAGGGCCACAGAGAGATGTGTCTCCCCATATTCAGTCATCTAAGTACTCTTAGGCTGCTGCAGCAATGATTCTAAGGTGCCAACCTATTGCTTAGGCTGTCAGAGATTAGCATTATCCCCATGATGCTTATTCTTATGACATGCATAATGCAAGAGTAATGAAGAGACTTTCAGCCAGATTTCAGCAGAAGGCCTAGAAGCCACACAAAAATGTATAGTAACATCACAGTCTTGGCCAGGAGCCCAGAAGGAGATGAGACATGTAACTGTGAGGGTGAACATGATGGTACACTAGATGTCTCACCAGGAATGTGGAACATCTACTAAGAAAAGTTCCAGGCAGTTACCCTATCTAGGTGAGAGAGAACAGTGATACAGGGTTATGGAAGCCCTTTGGGCTCCAACGAGCAGTGCCGTGAGGGCAAAGTGGTGCAAGCCCTGTGGAGCTCATATCTCACCACAGCCTCCCCTGAGAACTTGGTGTGGTGCTATGGGATGCAGTACTTGCCCCCTTTGTTTCCCTCTTACTGTGTTCCAATTCACTTTCACCCCCCCCATTGCTTTGTTTTAGGATGGAAATGTTTCTCTTGTGCCATTGTATGTTGGAACTATTTCACATTAGTTTTAGGTTTTACAGAGATTCACAATTAAAAATTTGCCATAAATCATAAGAGACCTTGAAATTAAACATTTTAGCAGTATTGGAACTATTAAGTTGGCCACTGTTAGAGATGGACTAAATAATTTTGTATAATGAAGATGGATGTGAACCTCCTGTGTCAGAATGTTATGGTTTGCATTTCAAATATCCCTTCAGTGTCTTGTGTTCAGAGGCTGAGATTTGAAAGATCCTTGGATCATGGAGGTGCTATACTAATCAGTGATAATCCACTCATGAGTGCCTATCTGAATGTGCCCTGGTGTTTATATATATTTTTCTATTAGCTTTGGATTTAGATTATCCTTGTAGTTCTACTTTAGACTGTCCTTGAAGTGCAGCATTAGGTTATTTAGTTTGCCTTGCTTAGGTCTTTTTTTTTCTGATATGAGCATTCACATTTATAAATTGTTTTAATTGTGTCCTACAGTTTCCTTCATTTTGTACTGACATTATCACTTGATTGTAGGAACTATGTAATTTGTTCCTTGATTTCTTCTATGACACACTGTTTATTCAAGAATGTATTGTTTAATATACATATTTTGCTTAATTTCCCTGGTTTCTTTTGCTATTTATTTCCAGTTTCATTGCACTACAATTTGGTAATATACATGGAATAATTTTAATTTAATCATGCTTGATGAGCTGGTATGTACATTAATATGGGGAAAATTCCATATACTGTTGAGGAGAACGAGGGTTCTCTATTTTTGGCAGGAAGACTCTGAAAATGTCCATTTAGTCCATTTGTTCGAAAGTGTGGTTCAACTCTGATATTTCTTTGTTGAATTTTGTCTAGTAATCTGTTAATTTGTGCTAATGGAATACTCAATGTCCTACTACAATTGTGTTGATGTTTGTCAGGTCATTTATGTCCAGTGGTGTTTGTTTTATAAAGTTGAGTATATCTATGTTTGCTGCATTTATATTTATAAATGTTGCCCCTCCCTTTTTGCTCCCTTAATCAGTATGTACAGATGTTTTTTGATTCTTCTGATTAGATCTAGCTTGAAGTCCTCTTTGTCTGAAATTAGGATAGTTACTACTGCTTGTTTTCTGGTTTCCATTGTATGGAATATTGTTGTGTAGGTTTGTTGGGTGTGTGCAGATTTTTTTGAGACAGGGCCTCACTGTGTAATTCAGACTGGCCTTAAGCTCACTATGTAGAGCAAGCTGTCCTCTACCTTTCAGTGATCTTCCTTCCTCAGCCTCCTGAGGGCTGGAACTATATAGACATGCACCACCACTCCCAGCTCATTGCTTGATTTTTATTCTGTGAATTTCTATTTTGATTAAATGTGTTTCCTGTACACAGAGCAACATTGTTTTGGTTTTTGATCCATTTTTCACATCTGTGTCTTTTGTTTGGGGAATTGAGACCTCTCACAGTGAGAGTTACTACTGAAAGTTACTGACTCATTCCTGTTATTGCACTGCTTTCTTATCGGTGATTTTCTGTCTCCCACCTCTTTCTGCCTAATTGCTCATCCTGAATGGCGTATTGATTCTATCACACGCTGCAGTAGTGTTGGCGTCATCGCTGGGACACATCCTTGAGAACTTTTGGTGTGCTGGCTCAGTGGTCATACATTCGTTAAGGTGCTCTTTGTCATAGAAACACTTTCGTTCTCCATCATTTTTGAAATATAGTTTTGTAGGTTGGATTAGTCTAGGGTGGGAGATGTTTCCTTTTAGGGCTTGACACACTACACTCCAGTCTCTCCTACTGTCTAAATTTTGTGTTCAGATCCTTCTACAAGCTTAATGGATTTACCTTTTTTTAAGTGATTTGTTACTTTTCTCTATCAGTTTGCAAGATTCTACCCTTGTGTTAGACTTCTGGGATTTGGAATATGATGTGTCAAGGAAAAGTACTTTTCTACTTGTGACTTTGTTGGGTTCCATCTGCCCCATTTACCTCCATATTAAATTCTTTGCCGATACGTGGATAATTGTGTGTTGTTACATCAGTAATCAAATTTTTTGCCTTTGTGCCATCTGCTGAGTTTTTACTAGTTCCAGTTAATCGCAGATTAGTCTGTTTCTGTAACCTAGCAGCTGTTATATCCATTTTCCATGAGATTTTGCTTTTAAAATATCTGAGTACCTGATCGCCTAGGTCTTCCCTGTCTTTTAGTTCGGACACAGCAAGGTCTGGGGTCGCTTTTGTTGTGTGTATATTCAGTAGAGTATTTTATCCCCTGAATTTCTGTTTGTTACCCTTTAATTGACTGTAATTCTTTACTAAACTTGTTCAGCTAAGCTACCTTTTCATTTATGTCTCCTATAAGTTCACTGATCATTTTGTTTATGAAGAGTATTATCTGTTCAATTACATAATCTTTGAACTTGTCAAGCACATTATTGCTTTATTTTTGTGCCCTCTCAGTTTTCACTTTTTTCTTTTTTATAATTCAGCTATTTGTCTCTTGATTTCCTGCTCTGTAACGCATTGAGCGCCAGCATGACAAGAAGTAGGAGCTTTTGAAGGCTTCTATTTGCCCCGTGTTTATCCATGCTTCTGTTTTGTTTGTGCTAAAATATAAATGCAAATCCTAGTGGAAAGATTTTGCTTCTAGTTTGGGTATCTCTTTAGCATCCATGTTCGAGTGATGCGTCCCTACAAATAGCTATCTATGGGCCTGTTTTGGTGACCCCAAAATGGACCACTTTTATTAATTTCGGGAGAATGGTGTGCAGTGTAATTGGTCCAGGATCAAGTTCTCTGGAACTGAGCCACAATACTGTCAGTTACACAAGGAAAAATCACACACTGTCACACAGTGAAAACCAATTAATAGCAGTAACTGTGCCACCGTGGCTGTAACAATGAAAGTAGCAGCAACAGTGGATTCAAAAACAAATGAGATATTAACATTTCATAGGAACCAATGAATGCTACCGTACTACCACGCTTAACATTTAAAAACAAGATCTTCAATAACATATACACAAAGAAAAACCAAATACTGACATGCAGTAAATATCTGCTAAATGAGCTATATCTTCTTTAACAATAGACAAGTATTCATCAATAATTTTGTAGAGTTAGCTAAATATCTAAAATTTAAAATTTTCTAGCAACATTAATAATAATGAGGGGTTGAGATTCAGAAAATTAAAGAAGTACAATTTGAAAAGTAAGAGGAGGAAGAAAAAGAGGAGAGGAAGGTGCTTTAAGGAATAAAAAAATAGAATTAGATAAGAGTAGCAGAAAAGAATTCAAGAAAAAGGAAAAGCAAAATGAAAACACCCCTCCTGAAAAAACTAAGAAAAAGAAATGAGTCCAAAAATTCCTCTGTTTTTGGATGAGCGGTTTATTTACAGAACCTGTATTAATGGAACTCATTCAGAGAGAGGAGAGGGAGAACGGGTCAGTGCTAAGCACTATTGTGTTCCAGCCTCTCGATTTTTAAGTAAATGCTGAGTCCCTCACTGCCTTTCCTGTTGGGTATGTTCAGTCAACAGTGCCCACTCTGCAGCTGAATTTACTCCACCCCTCCCAGTTTCCATATTCCTCGGCGAACCCCAATATTGCTTTCTCAACCTGCCTTTACAACTTGTGGGTTTTTAAGGGCTCCTCATGCTCCAGAGGCCCCTCTGTCCATTCAGGCCAGCCTGTGGCAACTTTCAAGGCAGGGTGTATCCTTCATCACTTTGGCAGATGGGGAAAGCAAACAGACGGCCTAGTTCTACTCTGCATATAGGCAGTGGGGTATGGGATTTAAATAGTCTACCTGACTTCATGTCAACACTCATATCCGGGCTCCTCAAAACATCATGGCTTCTCTCCATGAAGGACCCTGTATTTTTCATGCCCTAAGTTTAAAATTCCCAGGGTTATCTATGTTCAGTCCATATCCTCCCCTTGACTATCTCTTGAAATCATCTTCCACCCAATCACTCAGGTAGCATAACCTCGGAAACCCTGAAATATAGTTGTCTTGTATATATTTTCTGTAGCTTGTATTTGAACCCTTAAACCTTTCCAAAATTTCTCCTGCTTAAACATGCTCCTATATGATGGTATATCCTGGATTTCTTCTTGAAATCTAGCCTGCCATATTGAAGGAGTTATTTCAGAGTAAAACCTCACACTGTTCTTGCAGTTTTCAAAAACTGCTGCAGTCTTGAGGATACCTCTACCAAGGCAGCCATTGTTTCTAACTGGAGCTGCTGATCATCTCAGGGCTTGCCTTGCGTTAGCGGACAGAGCTCCTCCTCACAGCCCGTGGGAGCTGGGGTTGCTGTTCCAGTATGCTTTGTTCTTTTCTCTACATTCTGTTCAGTTTCTGCAGTTGATCTCTGGCTTTCTGGTTCTCTTTAATTTTCCTGTCAGCTTTCTGAATTCCTGGAGATCTACTTCATTTTTCTTCTCTAAATTGCTCTTTATCAGGGGTTATGACTGGAGGATTTTTTCTGTCAGTCTTTACTATTTGAATTTCTCCTTTAATTTTAATGAGTCATTTATTTTTCTCGGTAAACCTATTGCACAGAAGTGGGCCTTAGCTTCTCATAGATTTCCAGAAAAAATCGCCTCTACAACTTCTTATTTCAGCTGCAAGTGAGTGTTCTTTGGAATTTGTATAGCTAGTGGCTTGGGAATGGGAGTAATTTGAGTATGTAATTTCCAAAGAGGGTTTCAGCCATGAAAAGTAATCAGAAAAACTTGAATATATTGAAAAACTGTTTTAAAATATCTGCCAATTTATATTCAAACATTTGGAGAAAACAATTTTTTTCATCTCTCATGTCCTTCCTGTAGCTGAGAAATTGATATGTGTCTTTTATCCCAGCTTGAGATTTAGCACTGACTATGTAGTACTAGTGTCCACAAGACAGTCAGAGAGCAAAAATGTTTTCAGTTGTACCTGGGGGGCATGGGAAATATGGATAGGTTGTTTCAAATTAGTAAGAACTCCTGGTCACTTCTGTCTCCTTTGAAGCACCTGTCCCTTCCCACCATCTAAAGAGCTAATTTACTATGATCTTTTGCTTTAACTTTTTGGTCTTCTTTCCAATGATCTTCCTTCTTATAGTAGATGCATTAGTTTTCCCCATATTACCCCTTCTGGGCGATTTCCAGTGGACTCTGTAACTCTGTCGTATTGCTCCGTACTATAGCATCCTACTTTGCATCTTTTTGTTTTATACATTTTTCCCTGCTGCCAAAACAAAACCAAAAACAAACCTGAAGACCATGAAAACTCATCCAAAAAAAGTCTAGTTTTTATAGTTCCCCCCCAGATGTCTGAGGCATTTTGTCCCGTAATGATAAGCTTAACCACTGGCAGGTTTTTAGAGACTTTAGGGCGTGCATGTATATTCCTCCAATGTGGCTGATACATATCTTCCAAGAATTCAGAAGGATATTCAGTAGGCTTTTGCAACTTAAGACTCTTCTTTTGGGACCCACTTCTAACTCCTGGTAGAATACACACAATCTGGTGCTGCATCTAGCATCATTCAGGTCCCAGTTAGGTTTACCCCCAATGCACTAGCAGAATCCTCTACAAAATCTATGGATTTGTTCTCTGGTTTTGTCTGTGTATTGATAATCTCTCTTTGTCCCTTGTGTACATCACATTCATTAACATATGAATGTCACCCCGTGACAAAAGATATGCAACAAAAGTATCTAAGAATAATTCTGCATGCAGGGTGTATCCTTTAGATAAGGAGGACTTTTTATTTGTCCAGTTAAACAGTCAGCAGTCCAAGAATTTAATATCATACATCTGATTGCCTCTCAGCATTTCTATCTATGGATACAAGATATAAGGCTAATTCTCCAGCTCTGAGGGTGATGCCTTGTTCAAATTTGTTTCCTGTAAGATCTACGGAATAAAGTTTCACCCAGATGCCACAGCTACTTTGACACACACTTTAGTCCTTATTTATAGTGCGGGAACAGAGATGATGCAAACACCTTGTCTAAAATCTGAATAAAGAGTTCTAGACTGTAAGATTCACGATCTGTGTTAGGTTGTGTGTCTTCTTCACTTTTAGGTTTTATTATTAAGTAAAACTGATTTGACCTCATTGAACTATAACAGAATTATATTTAAACTTTTGGTCCAGATAAAGTAAACATAAATGCCTGCAGACAAGGCAATCCATTACCTTGACCTTCACGCTTATGAAAGGAGTATCACTGTAAGCTAATAATTCAGGGAAACGTTTGTTGCACTCTTTTTTTGTGATCTTTTCTTAATATTATTGGGTAGCTCTTTCTTAAAGTGGTTCACCAGTTAAGTGCTACCAAGTTCTAGATTGCCCACCTCTCCCTCTGGAGTCAGACTTCAAGTTCTTCTCATCTGGAACAGAGTTGAACAAAATGAGGAAAAAGCAGTGGCCAAGGTTATTCAAGAAAATTCGAGTAAGGGAGAAACTGGCTCTGCAGAGTGCGCTTGGTCTGAATAAAGGGAGAAAAAGCAATAAAAGCATTCCCTAGAGAAAGCAGAGAAGGCTACATGGAAGAAGGTCACAACAGCAAGTGTTTCTTGCCATTTGTTCCTTATATATTACCTCAATCTTGAGGATGTCTCAGAACTTCTACACAGGAATCCCGAGAGGCTGTTCTGGCATCCCACACGTCAGGAAGACATTGGATCTAGGCCATCCTATTGAGAACCTGCTCAGGTTCTCATGAGAAGTCCAGATGCGGGGCTTTGGGAATTGTTCTGCACCTGTGTTCAAGATTTCATAATTAGCAGGTCATGCCTGCTTCCCCAGCCAGTTCTGCCATGCTGTAATCTTCTATCTCACAAAGGTGTACTGAAGCCAGGGAGTTGTGCAGTTAAAAACCACGTTTGCTTGTTTGTTTGTTTCTGTTTGTTTTGCTTCTAGTGATGCATATTGAATTTAGGGCCTTCACACTGAGCTAATCCCTAGCACTTTAATTGTATTTATTTATTTTTTAAAATTTTGAGACTGTGTCTTTCCAAATCATCTGTATTTCCCAGGCTGGGTTTAAATTTGTGATCCAGGGGGCAGGATTGGAGGCAGGTACCACTACATCCAGCTGAAATCTTTTCTCTCTTAAGTGATTATCGATAGTTCTCTTGCTCAAAATTAAACCAAAAGTCATGTCTCTGGGAATATTTGGTGTAGTTTCTATGGTGAAACAACAGAGAAGCAGGAACAGCAAAGACAGGTAAGTACCAGGCACAACCCCAGAGGAAAAGCAGAAGCTGGAATCAAAAGCACAAATGACAGACAGATTCTAGGTTAAACCCCTGAAACTAGCATTGCTCAACTGAATGCTCAAGCAATTGCCATCACCCTTCTCCTGCAAGAAGAAAGCAAGCCTAGATGGAGAGAAAGGGACACAGTAAGAAACCACTTTGAAGTGTTTTACTCTTCTGAGAACAGTTTACTCAGAATCTGTGTGTTTCACAGAAAATCTGTATTATTCACCCCATCATAAATAGCATGAAAGCCAACCAAATTGGGAATAAAAATTAGAGGAAGCACCCCTGGGGTAAATGATATTGGAGGCTGCAAGGGATTTACCTCAGTGTTCCCCAGTCTGAGGTTGGTCTGTCACAACACAATGCCATTCATTCCCGGCTCACCAAAATTTTAACCACTAAGGACTCATTTCCACAGTTGTCCAGTGAAGTCCATACCTGGAGAGACAGACACAGGGAAGCCAAGAGCCTTACTGGCATGATGCTGGCCAGTCTGAGAATGGCTACTTTCCTCCTAAGAAACAGTGATCTTGCCTAAGGGCTGTGGGTACACCCTTCACGTAGGCATTTTAGGGAAGGCACATCCACACACGGGCAACAGGGGAGTCAGCCACTCCAGGTGGTTTACTTTTCTGGCATGTGAGCTGCTGTCATGCAAAAGCTTCCACTGTGCTTATTTCTGTAAATTTAAAGGAAAATTATTGATTAGAAGGACTATTCTAACGAGTGTCCTTTTAGTTCCTTTTCCCAACCCAGTAGTTAATCACTGAGATGCAAAGGCACCTTTTGTCTGAAAACAGAGGAAAAAAAGGCAACTTGGCCTGAAAAACACTTTTAACCAACCAGGTCACTTCATGGTGTGTTATCATCAAGGAGTGTCAGTGCTCTTTTTCATTTTAATCTGATAGTTTCCTCCCTTCCTTTCTTTGATCTTTCTAATTGATCTGGTTCTTCAAATTTTGCAAGTATTTACGTGTGTGCATGCATGTATATTAATACATGTAAATATATATGTAGACACACACACATATGTCTTTTTTCTCTTTTCAGAAAAACCCACTCGGTTCTGTGCTACGGAAGTCTCCTGTGTGTCAAGTTTGCCTCCGGTTCTGTGAGGCAAATGCCTCTTGTGGGTGGATTTCTCTGTCATTTATCATTTGCATTTCTTCGTGGACACCCTTAAATGTGAAGGTTCGTTTCTCAGTCCATTATTTTCCTTTCTGTTTTAGTAAAGCGTTAAAAATTATACTGTATTATCTTTTACCTAAAATTGTTATCTCTCGTATAGTATTCATTGTCAAATTAACACCAGAAATACTTTCCAGAGTCTTGCCCCTCACGCTTTGCGTTTCTCTATTCTGTTTTCCTCACAGCGCCGGGTAAATGGAACGCTATCATATGTAATCTTTTGACATGAGCACTGTTTTTTATTTTATGGAATAAAAGGTAAAACAAAATTTCATAACAAAAGAATAAGAGAAGAACAATAGTTAATACAGAGCATGTTGTGACCTTTAAAGTAGCTGCTCAGAGAACAAAATACGGGCATAAAATTTCTCCCAATGACACTACTGCAAACCTTCCTTCCTGTCAACTAAGAGACACTAATAGTGTGACACTGACTTCCAGCTGCCTTCCCTTTTCCCTTCCACCCTTTCTGCTCTCCCGCTGCCTCGTTCACTTTTCCATTTGAACAGTGTCTCTAAGGAGGAAGCATAGGGAATTCTTAGAGGGGTTAAATTTAATGTGGATTCTACTGCTTTTATGTTGGTGATTACAACAATATGTGCGTGTATTTACATTCATAGAAAGGTACGAAATGTACCCTGGTGCTATATATAAACAAGAAATACTTTGCATTTGCTAACATTGCTCTTAGTGGATTAGATATTATGTAGGTGTTTTCTATTTTAAGAATTACTTTCTGAAACAAAAAAACATTAATAGGAAACAAATTTTTGTCTCTACAGATTAAGAAGAAAACATGGTTTGCTAAATAGTTGCGTTGCAACTCTATAATTTTAAAGACAGTATTTGTGTTAATTTTTGTATTTCCTAAGCTTAAAGCTCATTGGCAAAAAGCATCGATAGTGTTAGGAGATTCCAGTAATTCAAATTTAACACATGACATCAATGATTTACAAATGTGTGCCATGTGTTCATTATAAAGTACGTGTAGAGTTTCTGCAGGTGTGATATTTAATCAACAACCATTTTGAAAGGAAAGCAGTGTTGTTATAAAACATAACATTCTATTTGTAATTTAAATATGCCTCTATATCTGAAAATCTGGACCAACATTGTGAGGCATTTTAAGTAGACCCACACCTGTTTAAATACATTCCAACTATTCTATATAACAAGAACACCAGAGAAGCCATATTATTTTATTATTTCATATATATGTGAGTCAATTTAATAGTTCAATGCAAATTATGTAGAGGCAGAGCACCCTGGTTGAAAACTAAACATTAGAGACTTTAATATTATGTTGTAACAGCAACAAAATACTGGCTAGCATACATAGGGTATCTACTTTCTATCTACTGTTTTGCTAGGTCTTCTCTTAATTTTAAACGTGAATGATTACCTTCTAAAGTTTCAATAAGACTGGAGATCACAGAAAATACTTAATTCTCCTTTATGTAATCAAGACGTGTGTGTGGGGGTTTGCTAGGTATTCAATCCAGGGACTTATGATGATTCAGAAATGATCTTTTATCTTGACTCCTAAATCTGAGGTCATCTCTTTCACTATGGTAATAAAATGCTTCTCTATTATCAAAGGCATTTTTTAAGACATTATGTAATAAACCTATAATAGGGCTGGAGGTACAGCTCAGTGGGCTAAGTGCTTGCCGCTGAGCACTAGGGCCCTGAGTTCGATCCCCGGTCCCGGAAAAAAAAAAAAAAATAAACCTATAATAAAACTAAGAAGCTAATCAGGTATAAATTTAGTAGAGAGTTGTCATTAACGGAAATCAAAATTTCAAGGTGTTTTGAAAACAAGGCACTTAGCACCATGTGACTACACATATTTTATTAAGAATCATTACCTATTTCAGAAAAGACATTTTTTTATTTTTTGCTGATATATAAAATTACACATATTTATATTTCTGGAACACTAATGGTATATTTTCTATTGCTTACTTTTTTTTTTTTTTTTTTGGTGGTACTGGGGATCAAACTCAGGACCCTGCACTTGCTAGGCAGGCGCTTATTCCACTGAGCTACATCCCCAGCCCTTCTATTGCTTACTATACAACTACTTAAATATGTGAGAACAAATACATTTCAACTGAGGTCCTAAAGAAAATGAATAAATGGTACATAATTTTAAATACAAAATTAAATTTAGCCAGTTTAGTTTTTCCTATAATTAGTGCCAGAAAAATTGATTATAAATAGCCACACATTGTTGTTTCTTTTGGTTATATTCTAATTGATTCAGTCTTTTTTTCAGGATGCCATCTATTTTTTTTCCAATTAGATGTGTGTCTACATACACAGATTGCATAAACGTAACTATTTATATAATTATAGATCCATAACTATCTTCATAAAATATATTGAGGTAATTAATGATTACTTTATAAAATGAAATGTTGAGATAACTAGCACAAGTATTTTTAAGTCTTCTAATATTTAGAATTTGTTATCAAAAAATTTATACGTACATACAATTCCTCAAACCATGAATGAAGGTATTAATTTTGCTATCTCTTCAGCTGTTTATGTTTGAAAATCTGTTCTCATGTTTACTATCTACTGAGTAATTTTGTGATCTGTCTATAAGTAAACTTAGGTAAGTTTAGTACCATTACTATCCTTTTGTTATTTTTTATAGATAAATTTAAATAATTGATTTTTTATATTTGTTTTCTGAGTAATTATGCTTTTATTCCCACACTCTTGATGAAAGCGTTTGCAGAGTTAGTGTTTCATCCACTTTGAAAGAAGGCAAAAGAAAGGGGATGCAAGGATGTATATGAGAGAAAGCAAACATTTCTATCTTTCCATAACGTAATCAAAGTGCTCAGCGGCTCATTTCTCTCATGGTCAGAAATAATGAAACTCACAGCCAAAAGATCATAACCATCTTAATCAGGTTACCACAAATTATTTAGGCTTTTACCTCAGGTGCTTTGTGAAAGCAATTTAGTTGAAAGAAATTAGCACTGTCAATTAAAAATAGAATGAAAAGCAGGTCATGACTGAAATGTAGTTTCTTTAGAATAAAAAAATGGTGTAATTAATGGAAGTCTAATTGGAAAATGGGAAGAGTTGGAAAGTTTCTCTGTCATTTTGCTCATTTTTAATTGAACACACAGTATTGGGCATGAAATAAAACAAATGGGTTAAATTATAATATGAATAAAATTAATAAAATTATACTTTTAAATTTTAAACTATTTGTCTTCAAGATCAATACTAAGTTTTCTTGTTTAAAATTGTTTTCTAGGGTTAGGCACATGATATAAGAAAGGCTTATCACATTTCCTTGACTTGAAAAAGAAGAAAAGCAAGCATATTTCCCCCGTAAAAAAAAAAAAAAAGGAAAGAAATTCTCCCCCTGACAGTGTTAAACTAAAAAGATATGAGACTAGTCTGGAATGGCAGTGAAATAAAATACACATTGCGTTTATTAAGTTTACCCATAACCTCCATAAAACTAATGGGAATTAGAACTTATAAATTGTACTCTTATTTTCATACAATATTTCTCATGTTTACTACATACTATGTATATAAAATATGGCACAGACTATGATTTGCCATTAAAATTAAATTATAATTCTGTAGGGAAATTTACAGCTAAAGTACATCTATTGAGTCCAACACTTTCTCATGCATTTTATTAATCTTGAAAATTAAACACTAAGATAGTCTTAGTGTAAACATAATATACCTCAGAATGTTGCTAAGATAGCTTCATAGAACTCTACATACATATTCCTTGGTTGTAGAAGTGCTTGCAAGAATATAAACATAAGAAATATCTCCAAGAATTAGAGCTTGAAAAGTTACAAATGAATTGAAAATAATGTCACATGAAGAAAAGTGGCGGGGGTGACAGAACTTGGTTCATAGAAGAGGAGCAAGTTTTGAGCTTTCTGAGTTACCTTGGACAACACGAAATCCCTAAATGTGTGGAATTTTACATTCTTTCTTGCCCTTACATGTAAAAGTGTTGAGAGCAGCTTCTCAGTATTAACAGATACTACAGGTATGATAAATCAGAAATATCTTTTTCAGAGTTACGTTCCTTGTCAAAGATTGGTCATTCATCTTTCTAATGCTATATAAGTAAAAGAGAAAAATATGTGCTTTTTTCTAATATGACAAGTTAATATATACATATAGGGCTTAGACTGAAAAACAAAGCATTTTATTTTCTTTGCCGGTAAAATGCTTACTGAGGTGTTACGAGGGGCTTGCTGTGGTCTCTGTGCCAAGTGTCTTCCTCCCTTAGCCGTTCTCTCCATTATCCATCCCAATCTTCTCACCTAAGGAGACACTTTGTCCAGTCACTGCTGCCTGACTGGTCAAGGCCTTTTATTTTAATAATGGAATAATACCAAAAGACACAAAATATAGACGGGAGAGCGAGATAGCTGAGTAAGAGCTGTAGCGATTTACCTTAACCGATATACCAAGTTGAACAACCAAGTCACCAGCACTAGCGCTAAAAAATTAGGTAAGAGACCACCAGGTCTGCTTTCAGTACAAAAGAACAAAAGGATACATTGAAAAGGGAAAAACAGTTGCCCATGACACATTCAACTGCAACTCTGAGCAGCCCAGAGCACAGAGAGCCACTTCCCACTTGAGGAAAGAGGAATTAAGGTACAAAACTTAGGCCTGAAACACAATATCAATAAACTGTACTGCCAGGGCACTCTACTTGACAAGTGAGTTGCTAGAAATACCCCAGGCCAGGTAGCACCCAGACTGCTTTCAGCGTTTCTCCTCAAACTTCAGGAAGCAGAGAAGGATTCGCTTGCTGGGGAACACACACGTTGGGCTTTGTCACAGAGCCTAGTGCCAGGCCCACTTCAATGAGACCTAGTACCCAGTAGAAAATGAAATCACCACATGCAAACCAGAGCTCAGAGTGTCTATCCTAGCTCTAGCTTCAGACAGCGACCTACACACCCACAGGATAGTCCTGATTTCAGCACTAGAGCAGACCTAGGGAACACTTAAACCACCTCTTGAGAGTGTTCATGCTAGAAGTTCACTGAGGCATGAAAGCAATAGCTCAGCTGGCCGAGTCTGCCTTTGCCCATGTTGCCTCACTCTAAGACTGAATAACAGGGCACAGGGCTACACTTTGCTGGAAGTTATAAGCATAAGGCTTTGCCCCAGAAATTAATGCAGGATTGGTGAAACCTAACCATGGGAAGATCCTAATGGCTGCCATCCTTGGTCCTGCCTATGGATGGAGGCTCTAGAAAAGGTCCATGGTAAGGAGAAGATACGTGGGCCCAGTCTGTCAGATTCCACTCCAGTTATCCTCTGTGGCTGGTTGCAGAATTCTTAGGTTATAAATCTATATCACTAATATGTAGCTCAAAGAAGTGTGGGCCTTGGTCTGAAACTAAGCCTTGGTGGGCTCATACTGTGACACAACTTGGTGGAATTCATGTCACAAATGTGACATAGAAGGGTGGCGTGCCCTTTCCATGGTGACTGCCCAGAGCCAGGCAGAATCTTTCAGTGTCTGAAGATAAGCCAACAGTGGAACAGACATACAGTCCCGTTCTGATCTCAGAGAGACACTTAGGGGAAAGACTATGTTCTCTAGGCACTCTCCTGTTTCTTTGTGAATAATACATAAACTGTTATGTAGCAAAACTGGCTTTGAGTGCTGTCTAATATGGACAACATACAAGGAAACTCGTGACAGTTCTGGGCCTGGGTCAATGTCAATGACATCATGCTCAGAGAAAATGAGTTAGAAGTCTGCAAAGACAGTTACAAAGCCAGGTTAGGAAGAAGGGAACGAATACCCAACCCCTCAATGTCCAGATGATCCGTTATATACAAGAGCCACCAAAATCTTTCCCCAAAACCATGATCTCACTTAGTATTGAAAATAACATGCCAGAAACTGATGAGATGTTTATCAGGATGGGAGACCTCTTTATTTCAAACAGCCTATTTTAAGGAGCATCAAGAAAACAGGAAATTTGCCATCTTCTAACAAAAAATTTGAAGAGATGAAAGCAAATGAAATCAAATAGAAATTTTGAGCTCAAAAATGCACTCAGTAAAATAAAGAGTTGTGACAGAAAGCACCTATAGTAGGCTAAAGCAAGCAGAAGAAATATTTATTGAATTTAAATACAAACTGAGAGTAAAGTCTTACAGAAGAAAAAATAGCAAGGAGTAATGACTGTTCCTGTGAACTTCAGATAGTATGAAAAACTTGCTGGGGTTCAGGGAGTACTGTGTGAGAATGCCAACGTGGTAAAAATTTTCTTGAGAGAAATAAGAAAACTTCCAAATCTAGAGAAGGATACAAATAGAAGTGACAGGGAAGATTGAACGTCAGCTGTCAGACTTAGCCAACTCTTCCTAAGACCTTTTATAATCAAACTCTTACATATGAAAGATGAACAGGAGATTTTCGAGGCTGCAAGAGAAAAGAAATAACATGTAAGGGTACATCAATTCAGAATAACATGCAGGTTCTCCACAACTGTCAACCAAAAACACTGTATTCACAAAACGTATTCTTTAGAAATGAAGTAGCTGTAGAAACTTCTCCAGAATAAATGAGGTGTTTGTCCACCAGTTTTGCTCCTCAAGAAACATGAAAGGAAATTATTCAAACTAAAAGAAATAGACTTTGATGAGAAAGAAGAAACTACAATAGGCAAAAAATTTCTGATAAAAGTACACAAATAAATTGAGATTTCTCTAGTATTATAAGCATGATGCAAAAATCATCTGTAGCTTTTATATAAAGAATACAACAAACAAAAGCAGCTACATTAATATTGAAGTAATATGTAAGGATGTAAAACATCAAACACTCAAAATGTTGGGAGGAGTGGATGCTTGCTATATTCAAAAGCTTTTTTATAAGCCTAATTGTAAGCACAAAGTAAAACATGGAAAGAAAGTTATTAAAAATGCATATCAGAGTAATTCATTTAAACACCACAGAAAAAACTAATGCAGGAAGAAAGAAAGAAACTACACCAGAACTGGAAAATAAATTATGTAATAGGAGTAATAAGACCTTACATAGAAATAATTAGTTTAAATATACATGGGGTAAATTATTCAATTAAAAGTCATGAATGACTGAATGAGTTAAAGAAACAGGAAGAACCAACTATACATTGCTTCCAAGAAACTCATTTCACCTCTGAGAACATATGGACTGGAAATGAGCACGTGGAATAAGATTCCCATGGAAATGGAAGCCAAAAGAAGGTCAGAGTAGCCCTACTAATACCAGATCAATTAGGTGTTAAATAAAAAGAATGAAAGAGAGACGAGGAAGTTCCTTAAGCAGTGATAAAAGGGCAGATTCTCCAAGTACAAACATGAACTCCTACACACTCAGTACTGGAGGGCCAAATAGACCTAATAAGAGAAATACACTGCAATAAAAGGATAATCATAGCCTTTAACACTTCAACAGAGAGATCGTCCATAGTACATTAATAATTATGTATGTGATTGATAGCCCAGGCCAAATGGACATAACAGACACATACAAAATTTTCCATCCCATGGCTGCCAAATATACATTTTTCTTATCAGCATGTGGAACATGGCACAAAATGAGTCTTAATGAATTTTTAAAAATTAATAATATCAAGTATCTTTTCTGAACATAAATGCAATGAAGCTAGAAATCAATAACAATAAAGGACTTGAAATTTTAGAAGTCAGATTAAATAACTTACTTTTGAACCACCGATATCTCAAATAAAAAGCAAGAGGAAATTTTAATAATTCTTGAAACAAATGTAAATGGAGACATAACATATTGGGCTGGTTGCATTTCCACATGTGCAGAATGGATATGGACCTTTATCTTTCACCAGTTGCAAAGGCCAACTCATTCTGGGTTAGAAACTTTTGTAGAAGATCTAACACTATGAAACTACTAAGAGGAAACACAAGAGAAGTGCTTCAGGATTTCTGGAGAATCGCGTAGTATGCATCTGTTGGGAGACTGAAATACAAAATATATAAAGAACTCCAAAACTTAATGATGAATAATAAACTGAATAAAAATGGTAACTCATTTTTAAAGATGTCCAACAGGTATGCAGTGTGCAATAGCACTTATCATCAGATAAATGCAAATCAAAGTCACAGTCAGACGTCACCTCCTCCCAGTAGAAACAGCTAACACCAGAAGACAAAACAATGAAAATTTTGTTAAGGTTGTGGAGAAAAAATAGTGTGCTAGTTAAGTTTTTCACTTAAGTAGATTAAATAAAACACTTTTATCATGGGAACACTGTACTCACTGGTAGGCTAATGAAGGTCATAGCTGAACATGCTGTGAAGAAGGGCTCACTCCCTGGGAGGGGTGTCACGGGGGATAAGATTTTGGAAGGTGCATCTCAATCTGGCTTTCTCTCTTTGGCTGCTTTTCTTAGTGGTCATGAAGTGGTCAGATTTCCTCTCCCTTGCCTTCTCATGATGTTTCTCCCATGGAATTATCTAACCATAGACAGAAGCCTCCAGATAAATTTCTCTTCCTTTGTGTAGTGTCATTTATTTTATCCCAGTCCGGGGAATCCTTTGCACACTCATGAGGGAGAATGTAAATTTGTTCAGCTGTTATAGAAAACATTGTGGAGTGCTGTGGCTTCCGTCTAGACATCCCCCCAAAGCCTTATGCAGGTATAAGTGGAGCTTTCTCAGCAGTGGTGTATATAGAATATGTGATGCAAGATTAAGAATGTGTGTTAACTAAATGAGTGCACTTCTTGGTTCGTCACCCACCCTAAACTGAACAGCCTGGATAAATGCAAGGGACAGAACCAGGCGTGGCATTAGTAGCTCCCCAGCAGCTTGAGGCCTTCTGCCTTCCGGTTTCTGCCTGCCATGAACTATTTCTCTGGGATGTCCCCTGTCTTGCCACCCCGCTTAGTGCCAGCCAGTTATGGACTGAAAGCTCTACAAATCATGAGCCAAAATAAAGCCTTTCCTCCTTTAACTTTGGATGTTAGGTACTCTGTCTCAGGAATGAGAAAAGTAACTAAGGCATGGTGTTTCCTCAAAAGAACTACCACAGTGTCCAACAATGCACTTCTGTGTATATATCCAAAGGATGGGAAATCAGTGCGTCAGAGAAAATTCTGCACTCTGTGTTCACTGTGGAACTATTCACAATAGCCAAGAAGTGGAAATAATATTGTGTCCATCAGTTGAGCAATGAATAAAACACAGTACATTTCAGACATAAATAATGAAATCCTGTCATTTATAACAACATGGGTGCAACTGCATATTGCTATGTTAAGTGAAGTCATAAAAATATAAATATTGCATGTCCTTACTCACATGGAATCCAGACATGCTGATTTTGCAGAAGAGGAAGCTAGAACAACAGCTCCCAGAGAACGGACAGTGGGTGGAATGAGGGATGTGGAAAGTTGGGTCAGTGGATATTTTACAGTTAAACAGGAGCAAGGTTCTCTGGGCTCCTGTGCCATAGTATGGAGACTAACAATTACATACTGTACATTTCAAAATGCTGGAAGAACGGATTGTAGGTCTTTGCCACAAAGAAATAGTAAATATTCAAGGAGATAAATATAATAATCTGATTAAGCACTATGCAATGTATACAGGTATTGAGTATTACATTTGTCCCATTAATACTCAGTTTTATATTTTTGGTGTGGGTGTAAGATATAAATAAAGCAAATAAAATAATAATCCAGAATGGATCATTTTCCTTGTATTCACTTTTTTGTGGGATTTTTCTCCACACATTGAATCTACGCTTCCTCTGTCTGACATTTAGTAATATGATATCAACTCAAACAAGGGTTTAAAAATGAATTCCATGTTGGATATTATAACCTCACAATCCAGCTATGAAGTTCAAGTGAGCCTTCTGCAGCTACCTGACCCAGAAAACCATCTCGCACTGGAAGACGTGGGAGTGAGGCATCAAAGGGCCAACAACACCCATGGGTCTGTCCAGTGATTGCACAAACGCACACTATTCCGGGTGACACTAAGCCGCATCCAGCTCTGCTTGATCCGAACAGCTTGTGCACAGTCATGAGTAAACAAAACACTTGCTATTTAAGTTGCTAAGTTTTAAAGTAAGTTGTTACCTAGTAATAGACATTCATACAACAGGTGACAGGGAGATATGAAAACCTGCACATTTTAAAACTTGGCCACCCTCTGCTCCGAGATGTTTCCTAGTAAGATATGATGAGAATACGGGTAAATAAGACCAATGTTGTATACTTTCAACTAACTTATTCTTCAGTGAGGTGACTATGGCATAGCAACTTCGCGGAGTATCTTTACACCAAATTATCCTTTTCAAGTGATAGTCTCCAAAATAATATCTGTTTCATTGTGGTAAGCCAGAACAAAGCCATGGGGGGTACGGTTTGGTTTGGTTTGGTTTGGTTTGGGATTTTAGAGACAAAAACAAATAGGCAGAGCATTTAAGTGGTTCTACACTTTAGCAATATGAAACATATTTCACCTCCACAACAGCAAATATTATAGACTATTTTATTCTCCTGTACATTCTCTTTTTTTAATGCAGGGAGAAAAAATGTGATCTTTTATCACAAGCCTTTAATTCCCAAATAAAAGGAAGAATAAAGAAGGAGATCCATAGCAAATTAAAGTATTTCCCGCTGTGTATGCAATGACAGTCTTAATTTTCTCATTCTCTTGAGACAGAATCATTCCAGTTTTACCACTGCCAGGTGTTTGGATTTTATTGAAGGCATTATTTGAACTAATTGTTCCCTACCACTGAAATTTCTAGATGTGCTAGGTTCCTACTTATTCAGACCCACGGAGTAGGTGTGGAGATTGTGTGGTAGCAACAAGAACATCATTGGTCTCATTATAACAGGGCCTTAATTCTAGTAACTATTTGTACTTATGGTCCTTCAAGATTAGAATCTGTTGGTCCCTCTTTCTTCTAAGAACTGATTGGTACACTCTGACTATGGAGAACAAAGCCCAGACAGAGTCTGTCAACCATCTGAATCAAAGTAAGTCATTTCAACTGCAAAATTTCTCCTAAATGTCCAAATATGGTTTTGATTTATGTCATCTTATTAATAAGTGTAGAGAAGGTCTTAGGTAAGTTGAAACATACATATATATGCATATTTGTTTCTTCTGAAAAATCTATCTTAAAACATTTTAATAAGAAAAGCATGAAACTAGATAAGTAACAGTTAATATTTGTAGTGATGAGCACACAATTTATATATTTTTATTTCTAAAAATTGACAGTCAAAATATAGTCTCTGGACCAACAAAACTAGAATCACTGGATTTCTTAGAAATGTAAGATCTCAGGCCCAATTTGGGGAACTGAAACAGGATCTTCACTTTAAGGTCACCAGGTTATTCCTACTTGTAATAGTTGAAGAAGCATTACTCTCACATAAGATTTACATCATAACTATAAAGGTTAATTTTCTAAAAATTGAGTATGTATTTACATATAATATTAGCATACGTAATGTAAGCATCGAGACAAAAGTACTTTCAAAATACAGTGTATTTAAGGATAGAGAAGTTTCTATTTTACATAATAATCCTTAGATGAATAGCTCAGAAGCGAAAGGGCCATTTTCAACCTGGAATTAGGGGAGAGGTGTTGATGATTTTGAACCATACCGGTGGAGGATGTTGGCAGGAGACTGAGCAGAACATGGATAGATTTTGATGGAATCATAAAAAGCATCCCCTGAGTAACTGGATGCTAGGTGGAAGAAAAGGAGAAGTCAGAGATGACTGAAATTGTTAAGGATGTACGTTATTTATGAAAGAGAATAAAAATAGAGTAGGAGAAGCTTTCTTTCTTTTTTTGGTTTTATTTTAAAAGTAAAAGAACAGATACATATTAACAAACAGTCCCTTACAAAGTAGCACGAGAATAGTACAATCAAAACTGAATTACAGGTAAGGTGACAGAATTAACAATGGTTGTTATACTACAGATTGATAACTTTGAAGTGTACACTCAGGAAAACAAATACAGACATGCAAGGTTGATCAAACCAGCAATCATTAATTGTTCCTTACAATAAAGTGACAGAAGGCAGCAGTACAACTCTGTTAGCTATCCTGCATATGTACATCATTATCCCTTTCTTCCTTTTCTGAAAAAGCTTTCTTTCATCCTTCCTTCCTTTTACATAATTGTGTGGAACATTTATATAATTGACAGTACACTAGGACTGTTTGCAATGGGGTCACCACTTGTTTGTTATCAACACATCAACATCACTAGCTGAGAAATTTCAGCTTCTTTATGATCTTATGGAACCACAGCTGCATAGAGATAGCCTATTAGTGACTAAAAATTGCAGCACATAGTTATGTACTTGCTAAAATTCTGCTTAAAGCATCATAGAGCTAACAAGAGAAGGACAACTCACCTGACCAGTATTGGAAAAGGAAAGGGTTTTAAGAAAGTGTGGGACTTGAGTACATTTTCACTCTGGAGGAGCCAGTCAATTCAGGTCTTGGGATATCATGGTGAGAAAGCTGTGTATCTCTTTGGCACACATCCTGTCTTAAAACAGAAGCAGTGGTTGGTATCCAGGGCTTCACAAGGCATTGGATGTAAATGCTACTTGCCAGCATTATGTTCAGAATCCAAGGTCTATTGTCCCAGTGAGTGCTAGCTCCAAAATAGAATGTATAAAATCCAACCCCAGAAGGATTAAAATGATAACAAAAATGCAAAGTAGGGGACATGGAAGCACTGAAGCCAATTTTGGTTAAAGCAGTATGTACAAACTGGAATATAAAAGAACACAAATTACAGTATCAAAATTATATGAAGTAATTGATAAAGACCACAATAAATAAAAATATGTTAATTGACAGGAAAAATAAATAAGTAACATACCTACTAAAACATCTAAGACAATAAACCAATATTCAGAAAATGTATCTTTCTTTCCCCTAGCTGAAACACAATACTTGACATTCATAACTCTTGAAGAGGAGGGGATTTTTTGACTGTTTCAGTCCATGCTCAGCTGGTGTTGGAGAAGAGACATGGCAGAGGCATGCCACACTGGAGGAAAAGTACTCACGTCCTGGCTCCCTAGGAGACAGACTCAAAGGAGCAGCAGGAAGGAAGAGAAGCCCTTCCAGGTCAAGCTAACAATGACCAAACTCTTCAAACTAGATCCACCTCCTAATGGCAGGTCAGCTCTACTGGCCCCGTAATTCAATCACCCCTCAAACACAAGGCTTCGGGAGCCCCTTGCGTTTCACAGCATAACACAGTGTATAGTTATAAATGTATAAATTTAAAAGAGTAAGAGGAAAGTTAGGATCTAGAAAACACGATGTAAGAAAAGTGGAGAATGAAATAAGGAGGGAAATATTGTGAAAAATGCTGAAAACAGTGAATATTTTCTGTGTATGTAACTGGCATCTTACAAAATATAGTAGTATAAAAATAGATCTACCTTTTAAGTAAATATCTGAGAATTTTCCAAAACTTGCGAAAGAGATGAAATGAGAAACTGAAATGTATTTATGTTTTTTTTTTTTTTTATTTTTTTTTTATTTTTTTTGCGGTACTGGGGATTGAACTCAGGACCTTGTGCTTGCCAGGCAAGCACTTATTCCACTGAGCTATATCCCCAGCCCTTGAAATGTATTTATGAACCCAAGGGGATATTGCAGACAAGATGAGGCATATTCAGGGTGGTCTGGCCATAGACCCAAGGGGATATTACAAAGAAACTCATTCAATATATACAAAGTTATTTCAATTAAAATTTTAAAAAATGCTCAGAGCAATTAGGTTCTATAAATCCATGAGGCAAAGACTGACCATTCAAGAGAAAAATGAACCAGAGACTTGGAATAATGTTTTCTAAAGAAAATGCTCTAATGAGAATAAAGAAAAAATCCTATGACCTTCATGCATAATCAAAAACTAAAAATATTTTAAAAATCAGAATTATGCCAGGGATATAGCTCACTGGTACAGCACCTGCCTAGCAAGCACAAGGAGCTGTGATCGATTCCTGGTACAAAAAAATCAGGTTTATCACTTTACATGTACCATACTGATCATAATTTATAAAATGTATTAAAAACTCTACTGGAAAGAAAATCAAACAAGAACTCTTACATGCAGGTAATGAGGATGTAAACTTTACCATCACCCACCAAATCACCTGGTTTTGTTTTTGAGAGCATTATTTATCACAGCAGTTCTGTCCTGAGACACTTTCAAAATACTATAAGGTAAATATTTTAGAATCCTAAGAAATTATTTTCTTTTCACTGTTCTTAGCTCATGAGAAGAAATGGAGTTTTCCATAGGCTTCGTGATGAGTGATGTTTCCACAGAGTGAATGCAGAGTAGATATGAGGATTCCTCTCTTCACAACAGACACACAAAAAAATTAACGGGATTTGAAAGAAACATAAAGCAATGCTATCAATGTCAAATGTATATCAATATCGACAGTGAAACATAAGTATTAAGTTCAATACCTATAATCCATGGAAATGTTTTGATGATTAAATATTTTTCAAATGTAAAATAGTTCTGAGATGAAAAAATGATTCATGTTATGCATGTACAAATGCAGACAGACATTTTTGGAATAGCCACTGTATGGATATAATTGATTAGCTTTTAGAGTTGAATGGATAAATTGAGATATACTCACTATGTATAGCACTATGAAAATGAGACTATAGATACAGGCAACCACATCAATGAATCACACACTCGAGGTAGAATTAGAAACTCAGACATAGGAAAGGGAAAGTTTTATCAGTGGGTTTTATGGTATAGTTAGAAGCAATAAAAAAAATGGCAATAAGGAAAGGTATAAATAAACATAAAAGTGGTACATTACCAGTACCACTGACCTTTTGTGGCTATAGTTAAATAGTTAAAAAATAATCTATTTTTATAATTGTTAGTGCTTTGAACATTATACTGAAACTTAATTCTGTTTTAAGGTAAAAAATTCAGTAGCATCAGAATAAGGGTACCGTTAACACCTGAGAAACAAAGAGTGGTGTCTGGGATATAAAGCTGACATTTTGATTTTGAAAGAAGAAACATTCCAAACCAAGACCTGTCACCATGACAGACAATAGACGTGGCGGTATCAGTATTTTCTTTCACCTTTCTCACTGACATATTGTACACATGTATGGAGTGTATTATAATTTCACACAGGTATTCAGTGTGTAATGGTTAAAACAAGGTAATTAACAGTTCTATCCATTGGAAACCTTCGAGTTCTCCTAGGTTTTCCTAAAGTAAATAGATAAGAAATAATTATGAACTATGGTAACATTGTGCTGTACAATATTAGGATTCATTCCTGTTGTGTACATATATTAATAGGATTTGTACATATATATTAACAGGATTGTACATATATATTAGTATCACTTAGCAGACTTTTCTCAGTAACCATAGACTAGTGATATGCTTACAGTTTAACAACAAACTTGCTGAGAATGAAATCAAGAAAGTAATCCCATTCATAAGTACAAAAATAAAGTGAAGTAACTAAAAATAAAAGTTACCAAGGAAGTGAATGATCTCTACATGAAAAATCAAAACCATTGATGAAAGAAATTGAAGAGGACACAAAAAATAGAAAGATACCCCATACTCATGGATGGGAAAATTTAATATAGTTAAAATATCCATCTGATCCAAAGCAATTAAGAGGCCTAATGCAGCCACCATCTGAGTGCCAATGACATTGCTTACAAAAACAGAAAAAAATTCTAAAATTGTATCATACCACATAAGACACTTAATAGCCCACACAATCCTGTAAAAGGACAAAATCAAACAAAAACTAAATCTGGAAACACATACCTGACCTTAAAACATACTACATACTACAAACTATAGTAGTTAGAATAGCAAGACATTAGCATAAACACTGATATATTCACCTCTGTTAACTTATACATAATCGTGGACTCACATCATCTGTACTTAAAAATGTCGCAAAAGTCTAAATTAACTTTCTTATACTTGAACTGTCTCAAGACATTGTTATGGAGCCATACCGTCTGTCCCTATTGAGGCCCTAATGCAATTTAATCCTACTGCTTTCTTGATAAATATATTACCTCTCCCAGGCCAGTCTTTTTATGTCTAAAAATCTATTTTCATTGCCAAATTAAGCCATCACCCTTACCAAATTCCAGTTATTTAAAAGGATAGATATAAAGCTCTGGTCTATCCTTTAAATCCTGTCTCTAAGAGTCTATAAATCTTCCAACTCAAGAGGATCAGTGTTGTGACAATATATGCCATATAAACCTAAGAACAAAAAGAATCACAAATGTTCAATTAGCCCTATTTTTAAAAGTGGAGCTCTGAATATAACGAACTCAAATGTTGGCCTGAAGTCACATGGCTAAGTAGTATGGCTTGAATCTGGAAAATGATGTATAGATAAAAATGACTTTTACCTACCCCTCGGTCACGTTGAGCATGTACGGTAATACAATTAATTCAAGTCTTAATTTATTTAAAAATGGTTACCTTGCATTGTGAGGAATAGTGAATTTCATCAGAGTGAAATTGAGAAGAGAGCTTATCCATTATTCACAAATCTACTTCATTTTCATTGATTAGAAAGACATTGTTTCTTTAAATCAAACGTATGAGAAATCTGATCCATACAAACACAGCATTTTTTACATGAAATACACTTTAAAATAAAGTAAAGGCAATTCTTGAATCCTAATTCAGTCACAGAAAACAGCAATAGCTGTATGACAGGAATTACCCCATATACTGATTAAAACTGCTGAGAAAGGCAGACGAAAGCTTCTGTCTTCAGAAGCTTATATTTTAATTAGTGAATCGGCTATTTTACAAGAAACATAGGCAAAGCCATCGACACCAATAGACCTGACAATCTCAGAGTGAAGTAACGGACAGGGTGTTGACATTTCTTTCACCACACCGGAAAGAGCCGTGAATTAGGCAGCAATCTGTATTTGTTCGCACACCTAAACAGAGCTGAATTTCGTATGAGTAGGATTATCAGGTTAGTTAGTTTGATAAAAGAGCTTTTTCATTTTCTCTCCCCCTTTTTAAAAATTAAATTAAATTTTATAGTATTAGGTACCTCTAGTGATAGTTCTTTAAAGTGGTGTTAACTTTAAATGCCCTGATTGTCTATGTCTTATCAAGCTGGGTCTCATTAATCAGAGAAGATAAAAAGATTTAATAGAAAGTAGAAGGAAGTACTACATTGCTGATTAGTTTAAAAATCCTTCATTCTTAGCAGAGTGTGTTCCTTGTAATTTAGAGACTATTTGATGGACTATTTCAGTTTGTCAAATAATGAATTCAATTAAGTAGTGAAGGTTAATTTCTTGCAATGATGTTTTTAAAACACATGCCTCTTTATGTTGTGAAAAATGATTACTGCAAAATAAAACAGTAACTGAGCTTTATAGTTACAAAAATGTTAAGTAACTTATATCAACACTCATTTTAAGTTATATTTTTGAGAGATGATTTTTTTTCAACGTTCTGAAGTTAACAGTTTCAACCTTGAGTTTGCATTATAAGAATGTGCTTCTACAAAGCTCTAGGAAATTTGGGAATTTTTCCAAGAGCAAATTAGAGAATATGTAATCCTTGCTTCTTTCTGAAATTAGAGTTAGAAATATTATATGTTGGCATATCATTTTTAAAGGAATCTTATGAAATATATATGTTTAAGTGTATAGAGGAATATGCATCACCTCTGTATAAAATTTAAATGATTTTAGATACCATATATAACTTTTATACACAGTTCATTCCTAACTATGGTCTACTAGCAATGAATTAATGAGAGATGCTTGATTAGTTCTAACACAAAGAACCATGATAGAGGATAAATCATTCAATATGGGTTTATAAACAGTGTGTAAGGCAAACAGATTACAGGAGTATATTTTTCTCTCTATCTGTCTGTCTGTCTCTCTATCTCTCAGTCTCTGTCTCTCTCTCACACACACACACATGAACACTCATTTTCTAATCTGCAAATGCTACTGAAAAATCTAGCAGCATGAAAAATGTCTAGCTCAAGGAAGAGGTGTTTCTTTGAAATATTGTCTTCAATTTTTTGAACTTGCAAGTATCCTTAGAATAATCATTTTTCCATCCTTGGACAAATTCCCAAATGTCCTAGAGCTTTGTAGAAAACTCATAATCCAGACATTTTTTCAGGGAGCCAGGTGATAGAATTACATGTAAGACGTTTTGCAAACTGAATTCCATAGGACACTGGCTATGTTGCATGTAACATAGTATTCTAGACTAAATAGCTTATTTAATGAAGGGTAATTCAATATTGGTATGGTTCATATTTGTATTTTATAAGGAGAAAGTATGTATTCTACAGAATTATTACCTTTTTAGGTCTTCACATTGCCTCAGACCAACTGAGGTCAGCCCCAGTTTTATTCCATTTTCCTTATTTCTATATTCTTTCTGTCTCACTTCATCTTACTTTTCTTATTTCTTTTGTGACTACAGTAAAAGAACCTAATAAAGACATAAAATGAGAGTAAAATCTTTAGACTGACTTGCTAGAAAGCTTGTTCAGTTTGGAGGGAAAGTAACATGATACCTCAAGAATTAGTCAAAAATAGAACATTTTTCTCACTGAAAATAAACAAAAAATATCATGTACTCTATAGACTTCCTGCTTACTTTCCAACATGAATTTATTTGATATTGATATGTCTTTAACAAGACCTAGTAAAGATGGGAAATTATGAATTTTCAGGGTATGGAAATAAACCAGGAAAATGTGCTAATCCATTGCTCAAAACATATAGCTAAAAACAGTATTATGATTGCACAGATTTTATGAGTCAAGAATTCATCATGCCTTAGGCAAGTGGTTCTGGTTCTCAGTCATTTTGAGAGTACAACCAAGAGGTCAACCCGAGATGTAGTTATCCTATGTTTAAACTGAGAGAAGATACACTTCTAAACTCACAGCCAGACCTCAAGATATTGCCATCCCTATGTTTGGATATACTTCCTTCTTGCATTGACCTCTTCATGGGGCTGCCCACGAAATGGCATTTGCTCCCAGAAAAGTCTGAGATAGAGATATTAAACTTCCTTAGGTAGAATTATCTGTGTATTTTTTCCACCTAATTTATAAGAATTGTTGTCACTTCTGTATAGTGTGCTCATTATTAGCCTGTAAGTCCACCCTGAACACTTGAGGGCTAGAATCATTGAAAACCATCTGTAGTCATTGTTTACCAATAAAAGATAAAAATTGAAAAGAGCAAAAACTATCTCAGAGACTGCCTGTTACAAATAGCAATTTAAAACACAGTAGTAATTTAGTTTCTGCACCAACATATTTAATTAATTTTTACAGATGTCTAGGTATGCATTAGCTCAGTCAACTGGGTACATAAAGTTAACCATCACAATTATTACTATTATATCATTTTATAGCATTCAGGGTGCCCTAAGAAATGGAACTTGAAGGACTGATAGGTGTGTGTGTGTGTATGTGTGTGTGTGTGTGTGTGAGAGAGAGAGAGAGAGAGAGAGAGAGAGAGAGAGAGAGAGAGAAAGAAAGAAAGAAAGAGAAATTGATTGATCAAGATTGAGATGATGATCAACTAGCTCACCCAGTTGTAGAGACTGAGAAGTCCCATGACCCATCATTACTACTATTGGCAAACTGGAAGTCCAGAAGATCTGGGGGTACAGTGCCAACACAACCCCAACAGCCTGAGAATTAGGGGAGCTAATGGCTGAAGGCCCAGTCTAAGTGCCTAAAGCCACTGATTTCTGAGGACAGGAAAGTATCCCACTCTAGAAAGAATGCTTCCTTCTTTTTTTTTGTTTGAGTCCTCAACAAATTATAAGATGCCCATCCACACTGGAGAGTGACCTATACAAAGTCTACAGATTCAAATGCTAATCTCTTGTAGAAATATCCTCACCAACATATTTAATTAATGTTTATGTTTTTACAGCTAACTAGGCATCTGTGCGCTCAACCAAGTGGGTACATAAAGTTTATCATCACAGTTATGTTCAGGAATCTGTTCAGGTGTTTCACGTGTATCAACCCATTCAATTTCCCCAATGTAATACTAGTAATCATTGAGACTCATTTTACAGAAGAGATAACTTTAAGATGAGCATAAAAGTTGTATATCATATAAAACAGCAATAAACTTAACAGCCAATGCAGACAGGACTTCAGGGGCAGAGGAAGTAAGCCCTATGGTAACCATGAGTTTTTCTAGAGAATGTGAGCTGGTACTTTCATGGGAAATAAAACCTAAGAGGTGTATTGCTCTATGGAGGATAAAGATGTCAGGTATTAGGACTTGAGGGGAAAAATCACAGGCACTAAAGAGAAGGACCACCAAAACCTATATAAAAGGTTCCATAAATTAAACTGGGTGTGCTGGTACAGGCTTGTAACCCCAGTACTCTGGGAGGCTGAGGCAGGAAGATCACAAGGTGGAGGCTAGCCTGTTAAAAGAAAAGGTGATGGGATGAATCTTAGTGTGAAGGCCCTGGTTTCAATTCCTAGTGGCAAAAACTCTCATAAATTATTGACTAATTCTTTTTTTAATATAATACTGCATAATGATACAGCAATAAAATCCAGAATAAATGATAGTACTGTTGCTATTCACACAAAATAAAAACATACTGAAAGAAAATATCATCTTCTAGAGGAATATAATACTTCTGCTCAAAGATAAAATCAAATAATGTACAATCAACTAACTAGAAGATGAAAAGAAATTCAGATTGTTCATATTTTGAGGTGAGTCACATGAAAGTGTATTATGTGTAAGCAGGAAACATAAATTCATTAAATAAATTATAATAAAATATTTAAAAATTAATGTATTATAAACAAAAAGATGGCAACATGAGTAATGAGCAAATAGAAATTAAATAGCAAGATAAAATGAAACATTTATAGTTATGATAAAATAATATCCAAATTTTAAAAATATGAATATTTACAAAAAGATCCTTAAAATTACATTAATGACAAAGTATATTTGATGATAATTATTACAAAGTTGAATGATTATTAAAACAGTATAGTGAATAGTGTAGTAAAATATCTTTAAGAGGAAAACAATGTGACAAGACAAATACAAAGTCAAATGATTAGTCAAAACGATTACTCAAATGTAATATGCAATCCCAAGCCAACATACAACTGAAAACATTATATGAATATATGTATACGTATGTATATATATGTATATATATGATTTCAAAAATGAAAAGAAATTATATTAATGTTCATTTTTGTCACACCTATCTAGTAGCTTATAAAGGATACAAATAAATCAGTTACACTATACAAAAAATAAGCATGTTAAGATACCAAACTAAGTCACAAATATACCATATTATACCCAAGCAGAGTGCATGCTTTTGTTCAAGTATGTTTCAAACATTTTCCAGGCTGGCTATACTTCAGTCCATGTATTAAATCTCAAGAATTTCAAATATTTAAATTACAGATTATTCTCCAATCATACTGGAACTGAAATATAAATGGAAAATTCCCAAATAATTTGAAATTAATCATTCTACATCAAATATACATTTCAAAAACTCAAAATTGATTAAAATGCATTTAAACTCAAGTGCAAATACATTTGTGAGATGGAGTGAGATTGTCACGTGAAACAACTACCTTTTTAAGTGAAGAAAGTTTGAAAAATTATTGGCACTCTGCAACAAATAGAAAATAATCTCAATCACAGGGATGTAAAGAAAAAATCATTTTAATGGTCATAAAATTGTGGCTAGAAATTTGAGATGGGCTCAGGTATAAGACACATTATCTTCATTTGCCATCGACTGAGGTCGCTCAGTGGGATTCTGCAAGAAGCTGGTCTGGTCCTGAAGTCTGACACTTTCTGTCACTTACCTGCAGAGTTAGTTAGTATTACTGGAAGTACGTGTTCAGTGGAGTGGTTCCTCTTTCCATATATCTGTAGGTTCTGCATTCTGTCTAGTATGGAGGAAGGACTTCTTATATGGCAGTTCCATGGCCCAAGATTCCATTTGCCTAATACCTGGGTCCGCAACATGGCATAATGTATTCCACTGTGTTGTTCCAGGCACAGAACATTAATACAAGGCAATAAAAAGTAGATAACAACTCTTATTGGGCAGAGTGACAAAATAATATGCCAGTGGGTGTAGTTCAATGGTAGAATCTGTGCTTAGCATGACAAGACCTTCCATTCAATCCCCAGCAAACACACACACACACACACACACACACACACACACACACACAGGCACAGCATAAAAAGAAGTCAGTGGAACTATCTTTGCACAAATCTATCATAGCATTGAGCATAGCTACATTCAGATTCTCCCGTTCATGACTGGCTTAGTGTGGTGCATGGACAACTGGTGGTCAACTTGTAACTGCCAGCTGAAGGGAACCAGAGTGGTACTGGCTGTGGGAGGCCCACGTGAGAATTGTTGTCAGCAGCATAAGAGGCAGAACTGGAGAGGAAGATAAGCTGTTAGGTTGCTGCTGATTCCCCTGGGAAGCTTGTCGCGCTGGCTTTCCTGATGAACTTGGCTCTTACCATCAGAGGAGCCCTAGACACTGGTGTCACTGAGAATGGGTACAGTTCACTTTGGAGGAGCTCTGGTTCTCGCTTTGAGCATCGCTTCCTTGCTCTGGTGGGGGAAATGGCGCACTGTTCAATCTCCTGAAGAAGCTTGTCATGCCGGTTTTCCTGATAGGGACTCTGCTGTTATCGTTGGAGGAGCTTGGAATTTCATTATCACGGAGGATGCCTGGGGCACTTTCCGGGGGAGCTATGGTCCTTTGAGTGTTGCTTTCAGGCTCCAGTACAGACCCCTCAGCATGCTAGCACAAATCCTTTCTCCCACTGGCACACACTTTCTCGCTTCCATCACTAACCTCTGGGCCTTCCCAGCACAGATCTGTGAAACAGACTTGCATGAAACATTGCCATGGGCTCTAGGTCTTCAGCTGGACTTGTGCAGGATATTGCCATGAGATCCAGGCCCTCAGATGGATTCCTTTGGTCTTTAGTGTGGGGATGGATTTCCTGTGCTCTCTTTTGAACTTGACTTTTTGAGTAACTGTTATAAAATGATCTTATAAATGAAGCGCCCTGTATTGTATTATTCCCTTGTAAACCCTGAATGCAACACACAGACACAATAGCAAGTCTAGGCTTCTCTGGCTGTGTGAAAGACTAGTTGGAACAGACAAGAATTATCCCAGAAGAAGCCATCCTAGAGGAATCCAAACCTACACTTCCTTACCAGCTGGCCACGTCATGTCCAGAGAACTCAGCCAAGGTTAAGCAAACTTAGCACAGATCAGTAGCCCCAACCATTTTCACTCACAGTGACAACAAACTGGCACTGGCTTATACTTTTGTTTTGCAGTTGTTTCTCAAACAGCATTGTTGGAGCAATGGATAGCAAATTAGAAATATATTAAGAAAGTTAAGACTACACGTGCATAATTTAAAGTAAATAGCATGAAATAAATTTGCTGACAAATGCGGAAATATAACTAGCAACACACTATTCACTTTTTATGTTGAAGTAAAGCTCGGGTTTGCTACATGCAAGCAGTTAAGAATCAAAAGTGGAATGTACTCTCAGAACTCACAAGCATGAGTCTGGACCAGAAGGCTGTGAAATATCTACATCTAGTAGCAGGTTTATGTTCCTCTCTGGGTTATATAATTATTTCCAATCTGTTCTTCCTAAGGGTTCCATTAAATCCTATAAACTTTTACAGCTTGATCTCAGGAGTACTATGTGTAATTAAGAGTCTGCTACAGACTTCAGAAAGCAAGGCGTTGATAGAGAGGCACCCTTTCTCCAACTGTGGCAAAAAAAAAAAACAAAAGCAGCGATCACTGATGCAGAGCCAATTAATATTTAGAGATAAAGGCAACAGATAAGGTTAGAGGCTTTTGATAGACTTCCTGCAGATCAAAAGTATGGGTGGCTATTAAAGCAATATTAGGAAAGAGTTTTAGTCTTCACAAAAGAAAACTTTGAGGCCTAATTTCCTAGTCATAGTTTATGAAACTTTTGAATGCTAATTTCATACTGAAGGGATATCTAGAAGAATACCTTTGCAAAATTAATTGATTGGTCAGAATAAGTAGATTTTATGAAGTAAAGGACATTTCCAAGATAAGGTTCTTACACTTTAAAGTTTCATATCTAAGTTCATATCTAAAGTTCATATCTAAGTTATATGAATATTAAATAGAATGCCAAGTATTAAGAATCATATTGACAATGTTAAACATAATCTGAAACAATAGATTGCTTTATGCTAAATACTCAGGTTACTTACATTTTCACAGTTAAGAAAACTAAAAGAGAACCGGGGATATAGCTCAGTGGAATAAGTGCCCACCTGGCAAGTGCAAGGTCCTGAGTTTGATCCCCAGTACTACAAAAAAATAAAAAAAAGAAAACTAAAGGAATATCTTCAAAATATGCAGAGAAATATTTTTACTATGGTTTAAATTTATGATCTACTTCTAGGAAACACAGAATTAGAATGATATAATGTCTAATTATTTATCACAGTGTCAAAAATAACCAAGCTTCTTTACCTAATCACCTGAAATTACTGCTACATTTACTACTCTGTGTTTTGAAACTAATTCTAGACCTCTCCCCCATAAATGTTTCCTATCCCTTTCTGACACAGAATCCCTTTATTTTCCTATGATTCTAGTACATGACTAAGTACAATTAAAATAATTAATATCAAAAGAAATATCATAGCTATACTTCTTCAAATATTTCAAAATATATTCTCAGTATGTTTAAATGAGGTTCTAAGAAAATAATTTTTAATTAGCTTCTCTTTTGTTATTCTGTAATGACTTTCTTCTTGTCCCATCTCAAATCATTGATACACGGAAGAAAACAGAACGCGTGTCCCAGCTAATGCTCCCGTTATGATTTTACTGATTTCCAGTGGAGTCCTTTATCACTCCTTCATCCACTTTCCTGGAAGCTGACAGCTGAATCAAGATGCTTAGATACTGTCAGTGCAGTTCTGAGGAAAGAGCGTCTTACAGGTGATGCTGTGTCCTTCCTGTCACCGCACACTAGAAGACAATAACGTTCGCGTGCCTCACAACACGTGATATTACAACTAAAGAATTCCAAGTAGTTTCAGACCCATCTCTATTATAAATTATCATTAATTATACATGTAATATCTGTAGCAACACGGAATAGAGTTCCAGTTCCCATGTGGATGTTAAATTTATAATTTTCTAAAAACATCCTAATATTTCTGGAATAACTTCATAAAACTATAAATGCCTTAAGTCACTGTTCCATGGATTTAACTGAATGTGATAATTTATTTTAACCTTTATGGAGGCTGGGAAGTCCGGGGTCCCTGGGCTGTGTCTAGTGAGGGCATTCTTGCTGTGGAATGACATGGCAGAAGACCTTCATAGTTTGAGAGTAAGGAGACATGACTGCAAAGTCCCTTCTCTCTTTTCCAAAGCTGTTAAACACATCACAGAGTCCCTGAGCTCAGGACCCCATCCAATCCTTCGTACCAGCCAAAGTCTCTACCCTCAGATATCATCAACATACAAATTTGAAAATTAAATTTTATAAAATGAAGTGCAGAAGACAAATTCAAACTACAACAATGAAAAAGAACCTTTTCAGTGTTTCCCCATTGATGGGTTGTTCGTCCCCCCAGTATACGTTGTGTGTGAATGCACAGTCTGTCCTTTTTATTTTTTCTGTTCTTAATTATCTTCCACACAAACTCTCCAATCTAGAACTGGCCCAAACTACTTTACTTTCTTGGACATCTTTTCTTTGTTTTCCTACTTTTTCATTTTTTAAAAAATAGGAAACCTAGGTTAAGAGACCCATTCCAAGTAAAGGATGATTGCTTAACTATGCATTTCAAAATGGCAGCAGTGAACACTTCTCTCAAGTTATCACACGAACTAGTGGACATTTATATATGCGATGTTTTTCCAGCAAATGCTCCATTGATTTGTTTTCGGCTCACGCATATCGCACCTTGTCCTGGGTAAATCCTTTCATCTTGGCTCATGGGACTCTTTGACATAAACTGACCTCTGGTCACACTGTACATGTCCTGTCAGAGACCTAAAGTCAGACATTTATTATAAAAATTCCGGACATTTTCTTGGGAAGTGACATTTAGAGAACAGACACTATGTACTGGAAGTGCTATTACTTTTATTGCTTTTATGCCTTTCATTCTAGTTAAAGTTGGACATCCTAATTTTTTTAAGAATCAAAAAATGGTAACAAAACATAAACCTGTACTAATACAACAATGTGAAGTATAAAATGAAAGATTTATATACCTCTTTAAAACTTTGTATTTTTTTCTTTTTACCTTATTCTTCTTTAGAATTACTTCATAAGTGGCCCTCGTTATAAATCTTGATATAACTTTTATCCCTATTTACTAGTCTCTCAAAGAACAAGTTTAATTTTTTGAGCAAAAATCCACTTATCTTATTTTGTCATTGAGTACACAAGTTTTTACAATAAATCTAAGGTATTTACAGGATCTTTGTAAGCTTATTTTTCCTATAGACTCAACAAGTTTGTTACTTTATGTCCTGGAAATTATTTCATCACTTTCATGATTCATTCCTACCCAGAGTAAAAATGACCAATATCCAATTATGAAGTGAACAGTGACTAAGTTACTAGTTTTTACACCATGATGTGACTATTTTATCACCTAATAGCAATTTTTGTTGGCTTGTACATGTTTTTCAGGGACAACCAAAAATGTCATGGGTACTGATTTTTTTTTTTTTTTTTTGCGGTACTGGGGATCGAACTCAGGACCCCGCGCTTGCTAGGCAAGCGCTTATTCCACTGAGCTATATCCCCAGCCCCCAAATTTTGAAGTTACAAATAAGTTTCAGTAAAAATGCAAAGTGTTATGCTTCATGAAAGTACAAATTAAGTTGAAACATTCCTTTTCTGTTTATTTTTTAATTTTATTGGGGAAGTGGTCAAAGGGAACAATGGGAAAAGTTAACAAGGAGAAGGGGAAAGAAGAGTTATAAAGATGCACCATGTGTAGGATCCTAGTAATTCCACCCAGTGGAGACAATCCCTTTCTATATTGTTTTGTTTCACTTTCTAGAACCCAGCTGAGAAATTCTTTCACAAGTAGAAAATTAAAAAAAAATAAATGCAAAGGGACATCGCACAGTACCTGGCCTTTAATAACAGATATAGTAACCTTACCAATAAAATCACACTGTGAACATTCAGATGATATCCTACGTGCAATTCCACAGAACCAAGAATAAAAGAGGGAGTAATATATTTGTAAAGATGGAAATAAACAGGACATTGCATTCAGTTAGTTATTCAACAGAAAGATTTCATTACAGACTATTTTGTGACAAGATCATTTTGCTATATATTATGTAACAATATACTTTCATATTTTGTTATGTTTGTAGGTCAGAGCTTACTAGATACAGTTCATAAAAGAAAAAAATGTGAAGCTGTAGGCACAGAAAGAAGAAAATATATGGTACACAAATGAAATATTAGATCTAACTTTATTTTTAGATATAAAAATAGATTTTAAAATATAGAGTAAAGCAGATGAATATTACCTTATCATGCACTGTCGAAGGTTTGAAAAAGTATTACACTTTTATAATTCAGTAGAAGACCTAAGAGTAACAATAAATTAAAACTAGATATGCACTTAAAATCTGGAGTCAGCATTTATAAGTTGAATATATAAAAACAACTTATGAATAATCACTCTCACAGTGGCAATTATACATATATATAATTGAAAACCCAGGAAGGAGTTAATAAAAATTTGGGTTTTCTTTGCTTTAAGACTTACATTTTTAGTGAAATTTTTCTACTATCTCATTTGTTTTCCGCAAGTCTTCATTAAATGACAAAGTATTAAAACAATTCATTGCATCTTAATGGTGAATAGTGATAACTATGTATCTCAGCATTTAACAAGTTAAGACAAAATTTCTCCACTTTTTTCCTTGGCACTGAGAACTGAATTCAGAGTCTCACACTGAGCTGTACCTCCTAGCCCTTTTTTATTTTGAGACAAGGCCTTGCTAAGTCCCTAAATTGCTCAGGTTAGTCTTGATCTTTCAACCTTTCTGATTATAGTGGCTTATAAGAATGTGCCACCAAGTCTGGCTATTGTGTTAATATCATTCCATTATTATTTATGGTAATTAATTTTTACCATATTCTGTGAAGTTTCTGAAAATACATAATTAACATACACTGAATGATTGCTCCTAGGAAAAATATAAGATTACAGTCCTTTTCAAGTCACTGAATACAACATGGCATTGACCAACCAAAATTTAACTTTATTTTTAAGTAAAGATTTTCTGTAATAAATATTGTTGCTTCACTAACAGTAACTCTTTAGTAGCATGAAAACACACTTGAACAATACTTTTCATGCATTTAGGAATACTAAAAGCATTTCTGTACTATACATGTGGACTATTTTAAATGGTGAAATTGCCAACCAAAAGGACAAAAGGATGGAAAACGTGGTAGTAGGAGATGGTAGAAAGGACCCTTGTTCATAGCAAAACAATGAAAACAAGAATGTAGATCTCTGCCTGGCTTCATCTCAGATAGGAAGGTCTACGTTGGAGACACAAAGTTTTGACTGTTTGGTGCATATCTTGAGTGAGTATGAACACACTCTGAATACAGAATTCTGAAGTTAAGATGAATTTTGAAGAGCGACTGCATTCACAAATCTGGGAATCATAATGAACTAGATTTGCTTCTTCTACAACCAAGGCAAGTTCTATTGATATAATTGTTGCCAAATAATAATGTAGATATTATGAATACTAATGTTGATGAGGAATGGAAATTCTTTGAGGTGCTTTTGATTCTAGAATATATAGCATAGGATATATACATACAAAATATTCATTTTATTTTTAATTAAGTTTATTGGTACATTTTAGACAAACATAAATGATCACATACATAATAGGGAATTCATACCTATATATGATATATTTCGATTCTTCATTTTTTCCCATTCCCCTCCCCTCCTTTCAACCCCTCTTCCGCTGCTTATTTACCGAGTCTTTTCTATTTTTTCTTCTTTCTTTCCCCTTCCTTCCTTTTCCCTCCCCCTGTGCTTGTTCCCTTCCCATTTGAACATTTTCCTCCTTCACAATATGTATTACACATTTTGATTCTTATTTACACTTTTGGCTTCTCATGCGAGAGAAACAATGTGACATTTATACATCTAAATCTAACTTCTTTTACATATGAGTATGTTCTCAAGTGTATCCACTGACCTAGAACTGTCTCAAGTCTATATTTCTCTATGGCTGAGTAGTACCACATTGAATAAAGAACTTCACCTTTTTTGATTCACCCATTGATGGGCATTTGGGCCATTTCCATGATTTAGTTATTGTAAACTGTGCTGCTATAAAGGTGGTGTACATATCACTGTGGTGTGAGCTTTTAATTCGTTTGGGAAGATAACAAGAAGGGTAATGCCTGGGTGAGATGGAACCTATGGTTGTAAGATTCTGAGGAATTTCCATAGTGGTTGCAACAGTCTGCACTCCCAACAGTGGAGGAGGGTTCTTTTTTCCCCACAGCCTTAATAGCATTTGTTATTGGCTGATTTCTTGACCAAAAACATTCTTTCTGAAGTGAGGTGGAATCTCAGAGCTGTTTTAATTTGCATCACACAAATGTTCAGGGATTTTGAACAATTTTTTTATGTTTACCTGCCATTTGTATTTTTTCAACTGAGAAGTGTGCATTCATTTCAGATGCATATTTTTCGATTTAGTCCTTAAATTTAGGGAGTATTATTTTTTTTAGTTCTTTATATATTCTGGATATTAGTCCTTTGTCTCAGGGAGAGATAGTAAAAATTTTTCCACTCTATGGGTTAGCTCTTCACTCTATTGGTGATTTGGTGTGCAAGACCTTTTCAATAAATGAGATACCAGTTAGTTCTTTGTAATATTTGTCATGCAATCAGAGGTTTGTTCATAAAATGTTTGCCTACACCCATGTTTTTAAGGGTTTTACCTATTGTCTTCTCCAGTAGATATAGTGTTTCTGTTTTAATATTTAGAACTTTGATCTATTTAATTCTAGTTTAGTGCATGGTGGAAGACCTGGGTCTAGTTACTCAATATCAGTCAATGAAATTGAAGATGCAATTAAAAATCTAACAAGTAAGAAAAGCCCAGTTCTTGAAGAATTCACTGCTGAATTCTACAAAAAAAATCAAAGATCTAATCCCACTACTTCTTTAATGAAATTGAAAGGGAAGGAATACTCCCCCCAAATCACCCCTGTAGCAAGTATTACTCCAATACCAAAACCAGAGAAGGACTCAACCAAAAAAGAGAACTAGAGGCCAATCTCTCTAATGCCTAGATTCAAAAGTCCTCAGTTACATACTGGCAAACAGAATGCAATAAATCATTAAGAAGATTATACACCATGACCAAGTAGGATCCATCCCAGGGATGCAGGGATGGATCAACATACACCAATCAAGGAATGTGATAAGCCAAATTAACAGAACCAAGGACAAAAACACATGATCACAATAGATGTAGAAAAATGTTTTGACAAAATCCTATACCTACTCATGAAAAAGTCCTATAGAACATTGGAATACATAGTCTTTTTCTCCATCTGATAAAAATCCTCTATGAAAAACAAACAGCCAACGTCATACTCAATGATCAGAAACTGAAACCTTTTACTCTAAAATCAGGAACAAGCCATGGATGTCTACTATCACCACTCCTATTTGGTAAAGTTCTGGAATCATTTTTCAGAGCAATTAGACAATAGAAACAAGTAAAAGAAGTAAAGATAATAAAGGCAGAATTAAATTATTATTTGCAGATGACATTATACTCTAGATAGAAGTCCCCAAATACTTCACTTCTGGATTTAATAACCAAAATCAGTCACATAATCTGGATACAAAGTCAATACTCAAAAACAAGTAACATACCTGTACACAAATAACAAACTCCCCAAGAGAGAAATTAGGGAAACCACACCTTTCACACTAGCATCAAAACAATGAAATCCTTAGGAATCAATCTAACAAAGGAAGCAAAATATTTTTACACTGAAAAATATAGTACTCTGAAAAAAGAAAATGAAAGGGGATATCAAAAAATGAAAAGATATCCCTTGCTCATGAGTAGGAAAACCCAATATAGTAAAAAGAACCATACTTCCAAAATTTTTATACAGATTTAATGCAATCCCAATCAAAATATCAACAGCATATCTCACAAAGATACAGAAAACATTCCTAAAACTTATTTGGAACTAGGAGAGACCTAGAATAGCAAGAACAATTCTGGGCAATAAAAGGAAGGTGGGGGCATCAGAATCCCTGACTTAAAATTATACTACAAACTGCTGTAATAAAAACAGCATGGTATTGGCAAAACAAAACTAGACCTGAGGATCAGGACAACCACTTAGAAGATGCGGAAACAACCCCAAACGCACTCAGCCAACTTATCTTTGACAAAGGTACCAAACGTCTCCACTGGAAGACAACTTCTTTAATAAATGGTACTGGAAAAACTGAATTTCCATATGCTGGTGAAGAAAACAATCACTTTAAAGTCACCCATTCTCTTTTCTTTGCTCTCTTTGCCTGATTTGACATAGACTGAAGTTCTTCCCTTTTGTAAGTTTAAGAGATTGCTCTTTTCCATGCATTTAGTAGAGAAGTTAGTGTTTAGCATTCCAACACAGTAACATGATTTCAAAATCAAAATTATATTTGTTTTGACAGTGTATATTTTATTTTGTCCATTACCATACATTCTTTAAAATTATTTCAGACTTTATATTCTCATTGTTTTAAAATTCTATTACATTTGGAACAACTTGTATGTTTTTAATTTTAATTTTCTATTTTTCATTAATACATTTGCCATACATACTGATTAAATTCCTCATAGGGAGTTAGTAAATGTACATAACACACTGTAGTGGATTGATGACTAGTGGTCAGCTTATAACCCCCACCTGTACTGCATAAGTGTGGTGCTGGGTATGGGAGGCCCACCTGGGGATTGTTGCCAGCAGCATGGAGGCAGAACTGGAGAAGGAGAAGTTGGCTGTTGGAAGCGGAGAAAGGCTGTTGGAGCTGGCGGAAGCTGTTGGTTGTTTTGTAGGAGCTCGTGTTCATGCTGGCTTTCCTGATGAACTTGGCTGTTTTCGTTCTCCGAGGAGTTCGGGACCTCACTCGCGCTGAGAATGGCTTTGGTTCACTTTGGGGGAGCAATAGTCCTCACTTTTATCATTTTCTGGCTTCAGAGGTGAAGACAGTGCACTGCTGGTCTCTAGGAGAAGCCTGCTGCACTGGCTTCCCTGACGGGAACTGGGCCATCTTGATCATCAGAGGAGCTTGGGACCTCACTGTTGCTGAGGGTGACTGTGGTAGCTTTCTCGGAGCTCTGGTTCTCTGAGCACCCCTTCCTGACTCCAGTGCAGATCCCTCAGCCTGCTGGCACAGACTTTCTAGCTTCCACCACTGACCTCTGGGCTTTCCCTGCAGAGATCTACTACAATCATAAAGTATGTGTCCTGTAGTATATATTGTTCCCTTGCAAAAATATCCCCCAAACCATCACACACATCACAATACTCTTTTCATCCCCTTCCTCTCTCCCCCAACCCCTCCCTCTACTCTTGTTTCCCTCCCCGTTTACAATCTATCTCCATAGTTCCTCCCAGCTATATTTTGTTTTGTTCTTCACTTGTACTTTTGGCTTCTTATATAAAAGAAAGTACATTATTTAAACCTATCTGTCTGATTTATTTGAATTCACATTATGGTCACAAGGTATATCCGTTTTGCTACAAATGACTCAAGTTAATTCTTCATTAGGTCAAAGTAGCACTCCATTATATACAAAGAACACATTTTATCTATCACTCATCTATTGATGGCCATTTAGGCCACTTCCAAGATTTAGCTATTAGGATTGTACTCTTACAAACATGGGGATGCATTAATCACTGTAATATGATGTCTTTAAGTCTTTTGATAAGATACTAAGAAAAGGAGTAGCTGGGTTATATGGAATGTCTAGTTTTAGTTTTGAGAGGAAGCTCCATACTGATTTCCACAGTGGATGTGTTAGTTTACATTTCCACCAGCAATGTAGAAGTGTTTATTTTTCCCTAATATCCTTGCTAGAATCTATTATTATTTGATTTCATGATCATGGCCATTCTTTCTAAAGGTGTAATCTCAATGTTTTAATTTGATAATTCTTTGCTTCTGACACATCACTTTGTATTTTTGAAAATACTTAAGAGCTGAGGATGTGGCTTCATGGTAGAGCACTTTCCTAACATAATCAATGCCCAGTCAATGCAGATCTATTAATGAGAGCAGTGAAATTCCTTTTAGAGGAAGAAATAACGTTTTACTTATTTATGGTCCATGTTAGTAGTCCTTATCAAAATCATTTGCAAATGGCTGTCCTCTAATGTTGCTTCATAAGGAAATGTTACATATGTTATCTTTTAAATGTTTTATGCAAATCACTACGGGGATGGACTAATAGCAGTCCATGTTTATATTATTTCAGACTATTCACCATTTAAAAGACAGTCTACAGGTTCAGCATAGCAAAAGAAACACATTCAACTCAATGAGGAGCTATAAAATGGGGGGAAATATTTGCAAGTTATCCATCTGTCTGACAAGGAATTGATATCCAGATATGCAAGGAATGTCAAAAACTCAATGTGAGAAAGCAAATTGCCTAATTAAAAATGAGTAATTGATCTAAATAAACATTTATCCAAAGAACACATGCAATGTAAAACAGAACTAGGAAAGAACATCCTGCATTTTCAGGGAAATGCCAATCAAAACTATGATGAAATATCACCTCACCCCAATCAGAATGTCTAATATAAAAAAGATTAAAGAAAGTGTCAACAGGGTAGTGGAGAAAAGGGAATCTTGAATAGTACTGGTGGGTGAACTTTAGTATAGCTATTAGGAAAAGCAGCTTGGAGGTCCTCAAAAATTAAAAATTAGAAATAACTTAGGGGCCAGCAATCCCAGTACTGAGTATAAACCAAAAGAAGTGAAATAGTACATCAAAGAGACATCCACACTCCCGCATTTACTGAAGCACTTCCCACAATAGCTAAGAAACAGCAACAATATAAATGCTCAACATGTGAGGTATAAACAAAGAAAAAATGGTACACACACAGAATGGACTACCACTCAGCTATTAAAAACTGAAATTCTCTCATTTGTGACAACACAGATAGAAATGTGGATCATCTGTAAATGGAGAAAAAAGGTCAGACAAAAAGATAAGTACTGAATGATGTGATGAATGGAGTTGGAAAAAGTTGATCTCATAAAAGCTGACAGCAGAATGGTGGTTACCAGGGGCCAGGGAGAGTAGGGGGATTGGAATTGAGTAAGGCTTATCAATAGCTACTAAGATAAACACAGGCAAGTGCAACACACATTGGTGTGCTACTGCACAGTACAGGGACTGTGGATACCAGTCACGCACCATACATTTCACAAGCTGTGAGACAGGCTTTGGAAAGTTTTCACCATGAAGAAATCAAATAACTGAGAAAACATACACGTTTATCCAGATTTAAACATTACACAATGTGTTCACTTATGACAATATTAGATAATACCCTATTAATATGCACCTTTGTTTTTACTTATCAGTGAGAAATAATTTAAGGCAATAAAAGGGCATTTTGTAGAGCTCGTAATGTTCCCTTGACAGTTACTTTTAAGTATATGTTTACTGTAGATATTACTTTCAAATGAAGGTTATATGAAACTCCTCAGATGTAGAGTTAAATTTATTTTGTCAGGCAGGTGCTTGTGCCACTGAGCTATATCCATGGCCTTTAAATTTATTTTGAAGTATGGAAAATCTTTACTTGCAATAAATATTTATAGGCCAGGCATGGAGGCACACACCTGTAATCCCAATACTCTGGAGCCTGGGGCAGGAGGATTGTTCTGAGTTTGAGTCCAGCCTGGCCTACAAAGAGAGCTCAAGGCTAGCCTTAACTAACTAGCAAGATGCCGTCTCAAAAAGACAAAATAAATGAATAACACACACAAATAAATATTTATAGATCTTATTTTTAAAAAATAAAGCTAAATATTTTCCTTTAGAAAATTACATTGAAGAATTCAGAAAAGGAGCTGTCAACTGTTTTTGATAGTGTTTAATAAACTAAGACATATATTAAATCTAGGCAATCCATATAAGGATACATACCTTTGTGTATATATGTATATGTGCATGTCAATTTTTTCCTCTTTTTTGAGACAGTGTCTGTGCCACCTGTACTTGCGACTGGGCTTTCTCAGCCAAGTAACTAGAATATTGGACATCTGCCAATACACTCAGCTGTAAGATATATTTTTATGCGGTTTACATAGTGGTTATTTTTCAGGTCCCACCACATATTCACATACTATTGCTTTCTCAACTTGTGTTACGTTCTTCTCAAGGCCTCATTATTTTTTGTTCATGTAGCTTTATCTACAGCTACATGTAATATCTATTATGAAATGTAATACTGGGGCTTTATCTACATCAACAGAAAATGGAGACTGTAAACTAAGCCAAGTAATGTATTCATTTCTGTGGTGAAATGTATGCTTTAGGTGGCATTTCATCAGTAAATCCCAGATATCAAACTGGAAATTGGGCATTGTGGGGCAAATGACTGTGTCCTAGTTATGTGTGATGTGGTGTGTAGGTGTGAGGCTGGAAAATTTTGCACATATTTCCTTTCCATAAGGATGCAAGTCAGGGGAAGAAATCAAAAGCTGAGAGAGATACGGTTAAGAAAACCACGGAAAATAGAGCTGGCACTGTGATGCCATGCTCAACAAATGAATACAATGGCTGGCCTCTGAGTGCTGAAATCTAACCAATTTCTTAAATTTTTTAACTTGAAATGTGCTTTTCTGTTACCTAAAAAATTTAAGCATAATGATGAAGATAAGTATTCTATAATTTTAGGTTATACGTAACACATATACATGCAATACGTGCATATACATCCAGTACATGTATATTCATATGGTCCATAATATTTATGTGTACATACAAACATTAGAAATGTTGGGCAAAATTCATGGATTCCATTGAGTTTATGCATGCTATTGGTACTAGCTGAATCAACTTGTCTATGGAGGAATGACTTTGTGTAAAAAATAAGAAAAAAATAAAAAAATCAATCTGTACTACAGATTAATGAGGAATTACAAACAATTTGGGAATGGATCTCTCCATCTGTAGAGGACATTACTATATAACAAAATCTAAGGATATAATATGAAAAGTAGAATCAAGCCCAATGCAGCAGTATATAAAGAAAGCACCAAGTCAGTGATTTGTGACAATGTACACTTGGATAATGAAAAGTAGGCTTGCACTCTAGAACTATGCGCTTTCTAGCCTCCTGTGCCATCAGCCAGGCAGATACTTGATTCTGTGTCCAGCTCTCTGCCTCACATGTAGTAATCCTTTTCTATAGCTGGATGCTCTTTGGTGCTGAAGTAAGCCCTGGAGCTCTTACATACCAGGCAATTTGTATAAGTGAATTCTTCCCTTGCTATGTTTAATGGGGTGTGTAGCAGTTGATCGCAGTGTGAACCTCCTTTTCAAATACCATGTCTTCGCAGACTTGTTTAGTTGAAAACATAACCAGCATCTTAAGCTAAAACATTGTTTACTCCTGGAGAATTTGTAACTGGAACTAACAGAGTCAGGGATGGACATTATTTCCTTTTATAAAAAGGGGGACAAAATGGTTATTTTTGATACTTTAAGCCACTTAGCCTGCAGAACAGTAGAAAGAAACATATCTAAGTTTAAAATATAGGAATACATCCTGACTGAGAACGTGAAGGTGACAGGTAGTAGAAGACGATTACCTTTATAAAAGAAAATATAATACACAAAATTGAAGGTGATAGTCTATCCTCACGAAAGATGACCAAAACACTTATATTTTGGAAAAAATACTTGAATAAATAATAATAAAAGGTAAATAACAGGAAGTAGAGAGATGTTTCTCAAATGGGAAGAGGATTAAGCAATGGAGGGAGAGGAGCAGATGAAAAGTAATTGAGATATTACCATGTACCAACTTCCCACAGGAATGGAGTTAATCATTATGCACCGCAAGCACATACAAAATAAAGGAAGGGGACCAAGGCATGGGTGGAGGAGGAAGGAGGGAAGGGAAAATGAATGAAATGAGGAAATAAGATGTGTTATATGTGTGTTCCAATTACCCACAAGGTATGTAAGCATGTGCTACAAACATACACTAGCAAATAACAAATCATAAAGTAATATTGGTGAAAAAGTCAATCAAAACAAAAATCTCAAGTAGTATGATACAAAGAGCCAGTTTCCACCTTTTTCTGGAATATAGTTTTCCAGATCACTGTGGGAGTAATGGGCGGTGGCATCCGGAAGTTGCCCTTGAAAGAAAGAACTTTCTGCTGCACCTTCACAGATTTCCCCTACAATGCACTAGGCACATCAGACATCCTGACTCCCTCAGCAGAAAGACTGAGCAGGGCTTGGCGTGGACCTGAAATAGAGTAGATGCAGCGGGGGTTTGCAAAGTCTCTCCGACAAGAATCAAACATGAAGAAAGCACTGAATATTGTCTTTTTACTTGTGAAACACTTGTTTTCCTTATCAATAATGTATTTCAAGACACCAATTTTAATGGCTACTGAACATTCTATTAGGGGTATAGAACAATTAAGCATTTATTATACATTTTGTTTATGATTTTTATAATTACAGTTAATGAAATAAAGAAATTCACACATACTGTTTTCTCCTTTAAAGTTCATCATGATCATGAATGGCCAACTTTCCTTTTGTGTAAGATGCTCTGCACCCCTTCCTCCGGCCTCTACCTCACACCCGAGGAGTCCTGCGTTATCTTCCCTCCTGACATTTGCTTTCTGCTGGGATACCCGGCTGCTCTAGTTTCCCATGGGCTGTCAAGTGTCCTGCCCTGTCTGCCTAGATCCCACTGTTAGTACCACCAAGGAAATGAGGCCAAGGGCTTTGATCTTTGATAAACTATCTTCTGTCCCCGTATACACGCGGGCCTGTGTGTCATTTCCCAAGTGTTCAAATTCAACTCAAAAGTTCCAGTTATAAATTTCAGAAAGCCATGTCAAGTACTCTTAAACTATAAACGTGACTCCTAAGAACTCAGAGATGCTGGCAAGTCAAGCGCTGGTGTCATTATGTGCACAGTTTTACAAAGTGGGCATTTGATCACAGACTCTGTTCTCTCTCTCTCTCTCTCTCTCTCTCTCTCTCTCTCTCTCTCTCTTTCTCTCTCTCTCTCTTTCTCTCTCTCTCTCTCTCCTCTTTTGGTTAGTGGTCTTTATTTGTAAATTGGAGAAAATATCTTGGTGAAAGAAAACTTTCTGAGATTGAGGCTGATTGAACACGCTTAGGTCATTCCTGAAGCCCTCTGGCAAGGAGTCTGTGGAGTCACATCCCACCTATGGAAGGCCGTTGCCAGCTCCCAAATAGATCAACCTATTTTTTGTGTAACAGTGCAGCAACAAAGGTGGGAAAGGGAAAGAGGAACTTTAAGTCCTAAACACAAGCAATATTGTATTAAATATTGGATACACAGATGCACACAGCTTGAGGACACGACTTAGCTCTTCCAGGTACATTTTCTGATGAATAAATGCATATTGTTGTGATGTGAGGATGTTTCCCAAAGTTCACATATTGGAAAAATTGCTCTCCAAAGTAAGAGTTTTGAGAGAAATGGTTTTTAAAATGCGATTAGTTCATGAGTGTAGACTTCTCATGCATGCATTAATGCCATTATAATGAGAGTGGTCTCGTTGTGAGAATAAGGTCCTGATAAGAGATGAATGTGGGCCTCTCTCGCTCTTGCTTGTTGGAACAATGAGCACTGGCTTGTTATGATTCGGAGAGGAGAGGGCTTCACACATGGTGTCTCCTTGGCGGACACAGGACTTGCTAGCCTCAGGCACCATGACTCAAAGTTCTGCTCATTATAAACGTCCAGTCCTTATTATTACAGAGCACAGTATGGACTGGGATGGTTATCATGTCCACTGTTTTATGAATTTGAATACTTACAGGTAGTAGATTGTAAGTTTATAAGAATTATTCTGCCTACTAAACTTTTATTTAAAATATTTTAAAAATTAACATTTAATTTTATAACATATTTTGACTATGTATCAATGTGAAATTTAACCAAATATATTAAAATACTTCTAAATATGTATGTGGCTCCCACTACCTTTGACAGAGTTTGCTGATAGCTTGTCAAACTTATTTTTGCTTTCATAAAACTTTGATTATTGAAATAGTTCAGTCATGGACATAATAGCAAGTATTAAAATACAATAAACAAAATACATTAGTAATAAAGATTTTTTGAACTGCACTGCTAATGTTGGCAGTTTGATTTACTTTAAATTTCATAAAAACTACTTGTTTTAAATTTACAAACAGAAATTGTATTAAGTGCAATCTGCTTTAAATATGTAAGCACTATAGAATGGTAAATGAAGCTAACTAGTTTGTGTGTATATTACTTCATTTAGTCCTTTGTGGTAAAAACAAAAATAACTCGGCAGTTTTCAATAATAAGATATATCATTAACTATAGTCACCTTGGTGTACAATAGATTTCATAAAACGATGGACCTTTCTGATCAAAACGCTGTATTTTTAGAGCAACCATATCCTTAAGTAACTATGATTTTAATTCTAGGAATGCATTTTTTCTAATCTGCTTGTTAATGGTATCATTTACCCTTTTTCAGATGTGCTTATCGGCGCCCTTGTGGCATGGTCTCTCTCGGCTTGCTTTGTTTCTTTATCCTCATTTTCGCAAAAGTAACTGGCTTTCTCAATAGCTTTCTGAAAATTCAGGTTTCTCCTTTTTTCTTCTCCTTTTTCCCTTTGTTACCATGTTTCCATCCTCATGTTTTTGTGTTCATGGATCAAGACAAGTTGTTGAAAACCCCTCTATTACAAATTTATTTCAGGTATCCATGTGAAGGTAAACGTGAATATCCCGTAATAACCTCATTTAGACTTTTCTAATCTGTATTTTGCTGCCCTTTTATTTTAATCTATGTTCTCCTGCCATTTAACTGTTGGGAAGTGGCAAATAACTTACCCATTCAGTAAAAATGCATCAAGCACTTGATATATGCCATGTGCTAGTTGTGATAATTTCCTTAAAAATAATTATTAAGTCAATATCACATTACATACCTTTTAAATGGTAGGAAATGTTTATATTTACTTTCAGAAGTGACACAATTTTTATGTTCTCCAGCTTTATGTCTTCAACATTCTTTATTCTGTGTGTGCTCCTTTCGGATTTGTCCTGATTTGAAAGTAATTCCTCCCATTTGTAATTGCACCACCGTCTTTATTACATGAATAAAAACAACATTAAACCTGCATTTCCTAAGCAATAAAGCCCAGAATTAATGTGATTTTTCTCACTGTGACAGTCACTTCTTCTGCAGTTTAAATGTGAAAAGAATGAAGTAGTTCAAAAGACATTATAATGCTCAGTCTAGAGTACAACAGTTACATACAAAAGGAGGCTCTATCTTTTTGCTTGCGGTATTTGCTGTGCTCTGCTGCCGTGAACAGTTTTCCCTCTGCCATGTGCCATTCTGCCTCAGAACCAGCCAAGTAAGAACTGAAACCTCCACAAACTGGGCGGAGCGGCAAAAGATGGCGACCAGGTGAGAAGCAAGGAAGCAATCCTCCTCGATAAACACCACCAGCTCGAGACAGACTTGGAGAGCGTGAATGCCGGGACCTCGGCTGGGAAGATCAAACTGAACGTGTTTCTCTGAGCTGCCGGGGGAGATGCGGTAGGGTGGCCCAAACTGCCGTAGCGAGACGCGAGAAAGCCCCAGACGCTGGGAGCCGGAGACGCTCCGCGCGGATAGGGGGCTTGGCTGGGTCCGACCGCCCTGGGGGCAAAGCCAGCTCGGTCCCTTCCGCCTCCCGAGACGGCGCAGCTTTCCCGCGACTCCCGACAGAGATCGGCTTATTAGCAGCGGCAACGCCCAGCAAGCTCACATTTCGCGCGCATCGGGCAGGCTGCGCAGCCTAGGAGCTGAGCATCCCGCTCCCTCCCCCAGACCCAGAGAGCGCGAGGAAACAAGTGGCTGAGAGCGGCGGATCGTGAGCATAGCACAAAAAACTGGCACCTTAGAACCTTCCTGCCTGCAGGGACTCCGAAAACGGGTGAGCTATCTGCGCTGGCGACCAGATCACCGAGTGGGGGAGGAGATCCATCCCTGTACCTGCAGGGAACCCTGGGAGGGCGGGGGAGCGGTCTTACACACCTCACCCAGGTCTCTAGCTAGGGAGTAGCTAACCAACATCTGCACAGCCTTTTAAGTGGAACTCTCAGCAGAAAGCTTAAGGGACATTCCCCCAAAGAAAAGTCATTGGAGTAGCCTCTGCAGCAGACCTTCGCCTGCTGAACTGCCTGGGGAATCTACTGCTCAATATTTTGAATCAGATACCCAAAAAAGGGAAGACAGAA
>PVLD010005808.1:0-107639 GCA_004027595.1 Dinomys branickii | reverse complement strand
TCCTCCTCCTCCTCCTCTTCCTCCTTCCGCTCCTCGTCCTCCCCTTCTTCTCCTTTTCTCTCTCTCTCTCTCTCTCTCTTTCTTTCTTTCATCTTTCATATTCTTCATACAAAGTTAAGTGCAAGACAAATGCTGTTTTCTCTGAACCATACCTTTTTATCCCTTACTCTTCTGAGAGTCTATAATACAATCAATTTGAAAAAGATTTTGAAGGATAGATATTAAAAACATGCTATATTTTACTACAATCCATTGCTTAATAATATATAAGGCTACATTAAATAATGTCAGGTCTATAAACACCCTACCTGTCAGAACATAGAAGGTATTTAGCATTAAACATGTTGTCATCAGAGCAGGTTAGTATATGAAAAAAGAACTTTAGAAGGTATGTTTTAGTTTGTTGATTCTAAAGTACTCTACTAATCATAATTACTATTTTATCAAAACTACTTTTATTTCTATTGTGTTTGTTCTCCTAAACATCTAAAGCTTTCCACTGAAAATAATCACTATGCTGCTTTTGTTGAATAAGACAATCTTTCATATTCAGTTATGTTTGTCTGACTCCAGCATAGCAGAATGCATATGAATGAACATGTGTGCTGCATTTAATAAAGCTGAAGTAAGGTTCTGTGTGTTCTCATGGAACACAACAGGGACACGGCTCCCAGCCTTCTCTCCAGTTCAGTAGATTGCAGGAGCTTTCTCATTACAAAGTTCACAATTACATTAAATAATACAGGATAGAAAAGCTCCGGCTCTTTACTTCTGAGTTTCTACCACTAATAAATATCCCAGCCTTTCACATCCACAATAAGTATACGAGGCATCACAGCTGCTTCAGACTTGAGCACAGTTTTACAAACACAGAACAAATCAAATTAAATAACCACATCTCCTTTGCTTTGCAAATTACATAGGAATTAAAAGCAATTCTTTTCAACAAAGATTTGTTTTTCTCTGTAAATGCAGAGAAACCTGACTTGGTTTTCTGTGCTGCAAATATTCTATTGTGTTTCAGTTCACTTAAAAGATGAAAATAATGTTGCATACCAGTAAAAAATGTATTTATAAAGATCTGATTACAGTATCTCTTTGCCAGTGGTTCTATACTTCCTTTACAGGAAGAACTGACAGGGTTTTACCCACACATATAATGAGGGAAAAGCTTTGCCAAAAGTTACCCACTATGTTCAAGTGTTTAGAGCTCAAGACATGGTCTGGCTCAGAGGTAAATGATGAGTGAGGTACGTATTGCTCTGCTTGAGACACACTTCAGACAGAGCATCTTCACCAAGGTCCATAGTCAGCAAGTGCACAATAACCAGATTACAAGCAAAAAACATGGTGTCATCCAGGAACTGGAATGTTATAGCCTCCCTGGCTATGTGTCCTTGTTCTAACTCTTGGACCTTCTTCATTCAAATTCTAGTTCTTTTCTCCATAGATTTTTGAAAGCCCTCTGGAAATGTCAGGTGGTGATACATCCTTAGGATTCTATTGCTCAACTATGAATTGGCATATAAAGGATTCTAGATCAGTGTCTACTGAATCCGTGAGTGGTTGAGGGGGTAGCATAGGAGAGCACTCAGGTTTTCTCTTCCCAATCTTCCAGGGCCTCGTGAGGCACAGAACCTCTTATTCTGAGTAAACTACCCATGCAGTCCTATTCTGACAAAGTTTCCGAAAGAGCCTCTGTTCTCAAGGACACAAGAGGAGAGGAAGGAACAGGAAAGAAAGCTCTCACTGAATAATGAGCTCACATTGTTTGAGCCATTTATTTATATATGCTACTCTAATTCAAGTATTACAATGAGCTAGTAGGGGAGGTATTTACATTGTATTTTTTCAGGAGAGTGATTAGTTGCTCTTAAGTAAAAATATTTACTCAAATAATAAAGCTATAGTATATCCTTAAAAGTTGCCTATAGTTGTAGATGAAAGATATAAATATATATCACAATGTGAAAGCAGAATATAAAGCAAAATATGTTGGATTATATTCATCCTCCAGATCTCTGCTAGGGCAGCAGAGACCTGGAAATGTTAGAAAAGCTTCCCTGAACCTCATGACAGGGTAAAAATATTATGTACTTAAGTTCCTGGCTCTGAGCTCCTTCCTCTTACAGTACTGACTGCTGCTTATGAATATATATAATATATATTATATATATATATATATATATATATATATATCCGAAGAAACATTTTTCTTCCAATATTAGAACCAATATCAAAACCACATACATTGAGTTTCCTTCTCTTCAAGAAAATGTACCCCAAGAAAGTGCACCCCAAGTTTCCAACTACTGAATCATTAAAGGACACATTAAATATTTTATTTCTTTAAGATGAGAACTTCTGGTGCTAACTGCAATGTAAAATAGACGATCTCTAAATATTACCATTTAAAGCTAAGACAATCGGCATCACCTCTAACGCAAATCCCTCACCAGTTTGCAGATGAGTGTTATTTGATGCACTGAGCGCTTACCGTGCTGAGCATGATGTTATGTTCTGGAAATGCAAAGGATACAATAAGGACGAGAAATAAACCAAATATGCACATAACAAAGAGAAACAGGACAAGAACTAACTAAAACATAGAAATGATTTGGGAACTAAGAAATGAGCTCATGACTTTCTTTTAGATTGTGGGGTTCAACAGAGGATCCATTACCATTGTCAGAAAAGGTTGGTATTTAAAAATCTTATTTTAGCTGGCTCTTCACCTATGAATATTCTATAGAATAGTGAGAGGAGAAAGATAATTAAACAGTTTTATCAAATATCAAATGAAGCAGGGACAGCGTGGGGCAGAGAAGCAGGAACACTCTAGCAGATTGAAGCACGGCAGGGTGCCTGTTTCAGCTAGCATGGAGTCGCGCCTGAGGTCTCTACAGCACCTCCTCCAGATCTCTGCTACAGCAGCATAATCTTAGAAAATGTTTCCTGAGCCTCAGAGCTGGGTAAAAATACCACACGTTTACTTTTCTAGCTCTGAACTCCTTCCTCTAATGTCACTGATCTCTGCTTCTGAAAAAAAATTTGCGTAAATTGATTATCTGCACCCCCTCCCAAATGGGAAGGAAATATTTGAAAAGAAGAAATCTGGGTGATTTTGTTCTTGAAATGTTGGTACACCCCAGGATTTAGCACACTGTCTGACTCAAAAGGAAAAAAAGCAAGTGAATAAATAAATGTTGGAAGAAATCCCAAAGTTGAGAGCAGTACACTGGATCCAGACTACCAAGGAATTTATGGAAATTGTCCTGCGGACAGTGGGAGTCACTGAAGGTTATTTAAATAAATAAATATTTTCACCAGGAGGAGAAGATGATCAGGGATGTTTTTAAAAGTTTTCTTCAGCTGCGGTGTGAAGAACCAGCTGGTGAGAACGCAGCCTGCAGGTGTGATGACCAGTTAAATGAGTGCTTCCGCGTTCCGAAGAGATAATGGAGTGTCACGCTAGAACCCAACAGAACTCAGAAAAGCAAACCCACGAGTAACACATACTCACAATCCCAGGATTTAGGGAGGGACCGAGGAGGAGCACAGGGAAGGGTAAGTAACGGTTATCACCGGTGTCCTAAGTTGTGCAGTGAACACAGAACTTTACAAATGTAAAGCAACAAAACTGAAAAGAACATTTAAGTGATGCACGCGTTTCCAGATTCACATGCAATTTATCTTAAACAATTGAAATCATCACCCTTTAAGTGTTTAAAGAATTCAAAATCAAATTCAGATCCAATTTTTACAAATTAAAGATATTCAATTATATGTTTAGTTGCGTGAAATGTTTTCAAACATACGTGATGAGAAAAAATAACTGAGCAAAGTGCATGTAGTGCAATGCACGCCATCTCCACACCCCTGCCACCCCGTGCCCTGGGGCCCCTTTGGAGCAGCAGCTCTTACCAGTTTCCTGTTTCTCTGCAGTATGGCTATTGGTAATTATTCAAAAATCCCAGAAAGGAAACCAAGATGAATTTCTCTCCCAAACTGACTTCAAGTGAACTGCTAGAAATTGTCCCTGAATAAAGCTATTAACAGATAACTTTACAAATGTTTTAAAGAGTTCTGCTTTACCTATTTCCTTGAATTTTATAAGAGGAAGAGGAAGGGGAGGAGGGAGGGAAATAAGGACAGGGAAAGAGATGGAGGGAAGGGAAGGTATATGGGAGGAGTAAAGGAAGCAAGCAGCTGGCCTAGGTGGCTCTACACCTAAGGGTCCATTTTCAGCCTCACACAATACTGTGATGCCTCATGTAAAGACAACTCAGTGCTGGCTGAGAGGCTCCTGGACCCCTCTGATTAGAATGGAGCGTGACAGGGAAATGTCAGGGGAGGTGTGGACTCTTGGGGAACAACTGGAAAGAGAGGATGTTGCTGTTCATTCCACAGCCCCGGGAAACAAGAGCTCCAGCCCTCACTCACGAGCTCCTCTCTCTCAGAAGCGACGGGTTCCAGTAAATACGAGCTTGTTACACTGCCCCTTTATGCAAATATTCCCACATTCAAACTCAAGCATATCGAGTTCTGTTTTACTCATCTTTGCGCTCCTTTCTATCTCAATTGTTCAGTTATTCTTCTAGCTCAGAGCCTTATGGTCCTAGGCTGGTACTTTTCCAGATTACAGCAGCAATCAGAGTCTTGAAAATGTGGTAACTGACACAGTTTATAGCATCACCATTGGAACAACCACATTAAAATTAGGAATTATTCCACTTAAGAGTATGATCTCAAAATGCATCTATTTACCTAGAAATGTCTCAAGTCTATCCTTCTTTATGACTGAGTAGTACTCCATTGCATCAAAAAAAACAGGTCTTCTTTATCAATTTATCAGTTTATGGGACTTTGGTATGTTTCCAAGTTCTAGCTTTTATAAACTGTGTTGTTATAATCACGGTGTGCATATATTACTGTGGTATAATGCTTTTAAACTCTTAAGGAAAATAAAGCAGATACACTTGTGTAAATATTGTATTGTTTCTCTGGTGTGAGAAACTGAAAGTGTAAATGACAATTAAAATATATAACTGAAATTGTGAAATAGGAAGAAAATGTTCAGATGGGAAGGTAAACTACAGAGGGTGGAGGAAAAAATGAAGGAAGGGAGAAGAAAAGGAGGAAGAGCGGAAGAAAGGAAGGAAGGAAGAGAGGGAGGGAGGGAAAAAAGAAAGAAAAAATGGAAACAACACTTTTGTAAATAAGGAGGGGAAGAGGGGTTGGAGGGAGGGAGGGAAATGGGAAAAGAAAAGAATCAAGATATATCATGTACAGATACAAATTCCCTATGATGAATGTGATCATTATGTATATCTAAAATGTACCAATAAAATCAACTAATTAAAAAAAAAGTCAAAAATCCATCAAGATATACTAATAAAGTCTCATTATTTGTCAATATAAATGTATGACACCAAAATTTTTGTAATTTGCAAGATTATGTTATTATGCATCACTATACAATCTGTAATAAAATATGTTAAAGAAAAAATGCAATCAAGAATTATTCAAAAATTCCTGCTTTGCAGCTACAGGAATCACTGCTCTTTCACTTTTGTGCACATCTGTGAGTTTCCTTTGGTTGCAACAGGAGAATCGGGGAGAAAGAGGTTGTGCATGAGATGAAAGAGGAGAGCAGGTGAGTTTCTGGTGAGGAGCAATGCTCCAAAAGGGCCCTTCTGCGAGCATAAGTGGAGTCAGAAACAAACAAACACTCGCTCTTCATATCCAAACGGATGCCTCATTGAAATGAGGAACCAGGAAAGCTGCACTTGAAGCCAATCGGAGACAACCTGGCTGTAGACTGGATCCCTTGAACAGCACTGACAGGCAGTATATCTCTATCTTAATAGTGTCCACACCAAAAATGAAAAAAACCAAACAACCAATAGAGAAACATTCAAAAAAAGGCAATTTCAATATGTAACTTATATTCCCTGAGCTGATGGATGATATTAAGTTCTGACAAGGCCACAAGGTTGCTTTACTCCGCTCCGCAACACAATGACCACAGAATTTCTTAACATCATATCACGCAGACGACCATGTCTAACCTCAAGGTGCGCACGGAACATAGAACTTCTGGAGCTCAGTCACTGGTTTAAGTGCCTTTTATTGCAGAGTTGAGGGAATTTCAGTTCAGGAAGAGCAAGAGGTTTGCCTGAGGTCACAAGGCTAGGAAGTGGCAGAACCAGGGCCCAAATCCAGCAGTGCTGGCCTGAGTCCTGGGCTCCTTTCCATACATCTCTCCCTGTGTCTAACAGCCTTAGCAGGAAAAAGCTGGCACACTCGGAACAGGACCACAGAGAAACTGCTGATGGTCAATTTAAAGTCACAGGCAAAGGTAAGGAAACCACCATGAGAGACGGGTCTGACTTGAATAGCCGTAAAAAAAGTGTTTCTCTGTCTGCTTCCTGAAGGAACAAAGCAGACAGGAGAGATTACTGAGAACCAGAGACCACTGTGGCCATTGCAGAGGATTTTCCAAACTGTGAGCTTGGCTAGGAACACAGCGTTTGATAGTCTGAGCCTTGAGAACAAAACCCAGACGTGGTGCTCCTTCCTCCTCTAGCTCTTGCTAGAGCCTCGCATTAGCCCTGGCCACCCAGAGGCTAGAAGGAGAGCAGCCGCCCTGAGGTCCTAAGTCCCCAGGATGGGAGAGAGGCGCACTACAGGGGGTGAGTGAAAAATAACCAGTGTGGCCATACTAAGCTGCTGCACTGCAGCTTTGCCTGCCTTCCCGCCTTCTACTTTCTCTTGGAAGGAGAGACATTTTCCAAGCTAATGAGGGACGAAAGCCCTTGTACAATCATCAACACATTATTATTTGATTAACTTTATCTAAAATGTACTCACATGTAATGGAATCTGTAGATGGAGCACAATAGGCAACAAATAGACTTTGCAATATTTAAAAATAATTAATCTCAGGCTGGGGATATAGCTCAGTGGAATAACTGCTTTCCTGGCAAGCACAAGGTCCTGAGTTCAATCCCCAGTACCGCAGAAAAACAAAAAACAAAACAAACAAATAAAAAATAATCATCTCAGTACTCTGACTCATTAGCCGGAGGAAAACCCAGTAATATGTTTTGTGCACAGGAGAATTTTAACTAATAAAAGGGACATATTTATGCAGTTATAATAAGATATTATTCTCAGAACAAGAATCCTGATGGCAGGTGTTAGCACCCTGGTGAGTTTCCGAGTATGAATTTCTGGATATGAAACACTATTGCTTCAAGGCCTCAGCTGTATCAGCCTTGTGTAGTCAAATATTATCTATACTGAAAATTGTTTATAGCTGCACATCACCCATGCCTGATGTGATATCCAAAAGTACCTCAGTAAGAGATTCTGAGCAACACTGGATGTGGGTGGTGTAAAAGTCATTCCAGTAATAAAACAGAACAAAAGGAGTTGATTCAATGCAGAGACGTTACTAAGAAAATAAGTAGAAATCACAAACATCCTTTCTTTTGGGGGCAATGCTATGACAGGGAAGTAAGGAAAGCAAAGCTGTCTGTAACCTTTGAGCCATTTTTCTTTCTTTATTTAACACAAAGCCATGCTGATGGCAAGTGGGATTGCAGTGACTTCGTTTACAAATTGGGGTGCAAGAGAGTCAGGAAAGAGGAAAGGAGAGCGACCTGACTGACATGGACTCTTCAGTGACACTTGGAAGGTTTAGCCGTGTTAGATTCCGTGTATTCCCTGGTATAACCCAAATTCTAAGAAAACCTAAAGTAAGGGCAATAAATGCTATGTCTTCTCATGTCTTTCATACTGTGGTTTGTAAACTGTCAATCACACTGAAATAGACTACTGAACTTGACCTCTAAAACCAGTTTTAGTTACAGGCTAGTTTTATTTGACTGATGAAAATGTTTTTTAAATAACATGAACTACTGACACAGCTCCTGCATCCCAGAGGAAAGATCCAAATGTATCATCACTAAATAAAATGCCTGAAGCAAAGTATCTGTAATCACACATTTTAAATTTTCTTCAGATGAAAACAGTTCAGAGTAAGGGGTTTGCACAATTCTGAAATTCCCTTATCTTCTGTTATATGTTTCACATTGATCAGATCTGGCTCCAAATAAAACATATTTAAGCAAAACAATAATCAAAGTCACTGGAAATCTCAAAAGTGCTTCTGAGCATACTGTCTTAACTGGCACATATTTATTTTCTTTTTATTATTTCTAGAATGAGAAGATTATTTCCCCATTTCGTTAGGGTACTTTGGCACCTTTGGTGCTGAGCATATCTTTTCATGCCTGCCAGTGTGGAAAGGAGCCCAAATCAGTTACTTTTCCTCTTCAGAGATTGTCTTGGTTACTTTTCTCTCGTTGCTGAGACAAAATACCCAACACCCAAAATGAAGGAAGGAAAGGTTTATTTAGCTTACAGTTTGTGGAGATTTCAGTCCATGCTTGGCTGTCTCAGAGGCAGAGTGGCACATGGCAGAGGGCAAACTGTTCAGGGCAGCAAACATCCAGCAAATGTGTGGAATTGCAGGCAAGCAGCCTCTTTCTCCTCTACCTTGTAAACAGCCTGCCCCCACCCAGGGGTGTGTAGCTCTCACACAGTCTCCATGCCCTCCTCTTCCACAGGCTCAGGATGTATACAAAGTAAGCACCTTGGCTTCCTGCTGAATCACTAGTTAACCTTTTAAACTTCCCAAATTAACACAATGAACAACATCCCAGAAAGGTAAGGGCATGTCCTTTTCACCCCAAGATCTGCAACTGCTGAGTTACTCAGCTAAACCTCCAGACTCCCCAGGTTGACACAATGTATCAACCGTAACAGAGATTAAAACAAGAAGCGTTACAACAGTCTGCCTCGCATTTCAAACTGAACACCATGCTTTCATAAAAGTTATCTCATTCAGTGCCCATGATAACCTGTGAGGAAAACAGGGCAGCAATTATTGCCCGTCTTCCTGGGTGAGCAAACAGGCTGAGCCGAGTGGAAGTAGCTTACTCAAGGTTGCATGGCAGAGCAATTATGAACCTCTCACTCGTAATCAGGTCCAATTCTGGGAAAACACATATTTAATGAGTGCTTTAAAATTAGTCCTAATCTTCTCAGTGCAAGGTCGTAGAAGGTAGACTGACAAAAAACTGATACTTTTGCACAGCATTTATTGTATAAAAGGCCTCCATTATGAGAACTTCATAAATTTATCACATTCAACCCATAACAACCCTAAGGAATTGGACCATCTTCATTATCGTGTTATGGAATGGAAAGCTGAGGAACAGAGTTCAACACCACAGAGATAATTTTATTTATTTATTTTATTTATTTATTTATTTTTTTTTTTGCGGTACTGGGGATCGAACTCAGGACCCTGCGCTTGCTAGGCAAGCACTTATTCCACTGAGCTATATCCCCAGCCCCCACAGAGATAATTTTAACCCCAGAGGCCGTGTCCTTAATCATTAAGCATGCTGCCTTTACAGACACCAAGTCCCAAGGAGATTTTTAGGTGCTACAAAGCCTCCTGTCAGAAAAGCACAAATACGCAACAAGCGTGAGTCTAGGGCAGCACGCGCGAGGCCTGTGCAAGCGGACATCAACCATGTATTTCTTTCTGTATCTAGCTATACATTTTATGCTCAGAAGCTTGACTATGATTGTTAATTTCATTCTACACAGCCACATTTTCATTTAGGCCAGGAGTAAAACAAAAAATAAAATAAAGAGCAACCTAGATGAGCGGATGCTCTAAGCCTAAATTTTAACTGGGTATGAAAAAAGAAAAATAAAATTTTCCCGATTGGAGGCATCATTCTCCACATTTCACGTTCAGAAACTTCCTCAAAATATCTTTGTATTGAAAGGAATCCGTCGGTCTTCACAAAGAGAGGACAGCAAATGAGCGTCAGGAAGATGCTCCCTTCGGTGTGCTGTGTGACTCAGGAGACGCGCTTCTTCGGCACAGCACTTCCCAACATCTGCCGAAGATATGTGTGCAAATATCCGTCTTGCAAACAGACAATGTTTGCACCAAACTGAGGCTAACTCCCATCTGCTTAGCGGTCGTTTGCAGTCCAAACGCACAGTTTCCGATGGTTTTGGGTAAGGACAAATGGAATGCTGGACCCCAATGACAGCTATCAGCGCTCTGGATAGATACGCTGTCCTCTGGGAGAGTAACAGGTATGTTGGAGTGTGGTTTATGTTTTGCCTTTTGAAAGGAAGTATTTTCTGTGTCTCAGCTTTGCATGAAATATAAACTTCTTAGTTCAAAATCTGGTGTTATTTTCTCAAAATTTGGAGAATCCACTGGTTTTGGGCATCTACAATTCAGTATTATGTTTATCAGGGTATGTCAACTAAAATGCAATCACAGTAAAAATAATTAATTACATGCATTAAATGCCAAAAGCACAAGCACAATGTAATATAAATAATGTGATTGATTACTAAGGTTGCTTGCAGGCTGTAGCTTCAGGTAAAGTATCTACCATTAATGAGAAGAGAGACAACGTTTTCTGTTTTGAATCAATAGTTGTAATACTCCAGGATTAGAGGAAAATTTCTGTTTCACACAAGGTACTTCATAGAATTTTAGTGAAGTTCAATAAGATCATTACATAACAAATACTTATGAGAAATTATTTGTTTTGTTATTGCTACTGAATTGCCTATTTATTTTTACCTATACAGAATCCACAGTTTTCATCAAGATGAACATTAACAGAAATAACATTATGTCTCTGTTTTAACATGTCTGCACTCAATTGTTTTAAATAAGCAAATTCTCTTTTGAGGAACTGTAATAATAATGTACTTTACAATGGCAAACTTTAGAAATGTTCAATATATTTTCAAAACACACAAAAATGAATGTCTTGGGAATTACCAGATTTGGAGAGGTTACTAAGATTATCTGTTGTTCTCATGAAACAGCAAAACTTTCTCAACAGACTATCAGGTCCACTTAGAAGATCATACAGCTAGTTGACACAGATAAATCTAGCACCTATAAATTCATTTTAATAATTTTTTTCCTGTTGCTGTGCCACTGAAGGCAATTTGATTCAGCAATGCCCCTGCACAAGATCATGATCTAGGGTGCAATGTATACAGAAAACTATAAGGGGTGAGGGGAGATCAACAGTGACAAGGAAAGTTACAGATAAGGAGAAAACGATGGTGCAGTAATCACTGTTATACTTTTAAGTGTGTACTGAGAGATACGAAGTGACCTGCCATGCTTTCCTCATGAGAGAATAGCCCACTAAAATACTATAAGGTGATGGAGTCAAAAGTCATAATAAAAGAACTAAGTGGCTTTTTTAACTACAAAATTCCAATCTGGCAAGCAAAATAAAGGAAATAGAACATGCTTCTCCCCTTGTGTGAATGCTTCCTGTTATTCAAAGTGAAAACCACATATATATTGTCCAACATGTTTCCCAATTTATCTGAGGGGAAAATAGTTGAAGAAGGACATAGACCAACTTATGTTTCCTGCTATAATTTTGCTGCGTCAAGTATCAGCCCATGATGCCTGAGTATTGCTCTCTGTGTCTGAATGTATGAAATATTTTGCAAATAAAATTTTCCATGATCATTGAGTTTTATGCAAATACAGTAAGTTTTTACTATAATCTTTTATTTTCATAGGCAAAAAGGCAGCAATTGATTCAAGGATGTCCATGCCATAGTCTATGCTCAAAAGGAGACTCAGACTAAACTCTAGACTCAGCTAGAATGCACAGTAAGCACTGCAAATCCATTCCTTTAATGATCAACATATTGCATGGGCTGGATTCTTAGAAAGGCACTGAACTATGTGCATAATTGTCAATGATAAGTAGGTTTCAGAGAAAATAAAATCTGATTTAGGTCAAGAGGACTGTTGTCCTCCAGCTAAATTCATCATTTGAAAGCTGTAATCATGACAGTCACAAACTCAGCATCGAAATTAGCAATTAGAACGTGAGTATGATGTCCTGTGTGTCCTCGCCACCACTCTCTGCCTTGGCAGGAGAAAAGAAGGAGGAAGTGAGAGGACAAAGTGAACTACACTATTTTAGAGCCCCACCCTATATCTGCTGGACAAACCTCTCCCTTTGTGAAAAATAAAGGACACTCAGAAAATTTCAAGTGCCTGTGCCAAGATCATAAAGATAAGATTGACTAGGGTAGGTATTCACCCCTGGTTGTATGCCTCTGGAACCCACTTTAGAGCTGCACAGTTGAAAATTTTGCTCAGAAGATTTAAATTAAAATGGGAAAAAGTGGCTTGTGCCACTGGCACTGCATCAATTCTTTCCCCAAACTGAAAATAATGATAGGTACAATTAATTGAATACTCACCGTGTGTCTGGATCACTTTAATTAATCTTGACAATGCTGGTCAAGGGACTATTATTATCCTCGGTGTGCAGATGAAGCTTACAGAGGTGAACTAAGTGCCCCACATCTTACAGCTGGTGAGAGACAAAGGCAACATTCACACCAGCTTCTCTCTCAACTCGGAGCCTGTGCTCTTCCAAGCTATGTCATCTGGACCCCCCTCCATGAGTCTCTCAGAAAACTCTCCGAGTTCAGCAAGTAGGAATGACTTCTGTTTTCCAGAAAGAAATAGGCTCCGAAGGAACGCTCCCTGCTAACACCAGGTAACTATTTCATGGCTGGAGGCCTAAACTTCTTGCCACTGTACTCAGTGGACAAGGACAATGAAAGAGAATGAAAAATGGATGCCACTCACATCAAAAAGTCTGTGCTTTAAAACCTGTTACCACAGCTGTAGAATCAAATATTTGGGAGTCTTGAACTAGGCTTCATACACAGCTTGAAAATATTCCTGTGAAAATACCTATATGTTTTTGGTTTTTGAGTAAAGTCTAGCTGGACACTTCACCTATTAAGAGGTGCTAGGCTACATCGAGCAGGATGGCAAAGGAAATCCACTGGGAAGGGCAGGAGGGTGTGGGGAAAGCCGGCACAAAGCAGTGTGTCCTTCTGTGAGCACTGATTTTGTGTACAATCTAATGCTGTGGTCTCACCCTAAAGCCAAACAAAAATCTGGGAACTTGTTAAAATTACCATTTCAGTGCCATTCCCCGGGAGTTGTTAATTGATTAAATCTGGGGTGATGCCCAGAAATCTGAATGTGACAAATACCCAACCTGATTCTTATGTGAATGGATGAGGAACATCATTTTGAGGATTCAGACACAGTAGATTAAAAAATCTTTGGATTAAACTGCCAGCATGAAATTTAAGCCTGATCACAAGAAAGAAGATGAAAGTGTGGATCTTAGAAGTCAAGCGCTTGGGTTCCTTGATAGTCTGGGACACGGTGCACACAGGCACCTTACTGATGATGGGACAGTGGGAAAGAACACACACCACACCAAGGGACACAAGAACAAATACAAGTAGAAAACAACACCAAAAAATATTGTGGGGAATTATTTCACTATGTTCCTCAAAACTATGCACCTTGCCTATTATATTAGAAAACAAATTTCACAAAAGATTTCTTAAATTCTAAAATGTTTTCCTAAAAAATGAACTTTATGGAATCATCACTGATATCTTATTGAGAAGTATCTGATATCATATTTTAATGAATAATTTGCAAATATGGTTGTTGCAGTCAGTATTTGCAAGGGGAAACAACACAGGATGCATAGGATTTATAGAATTATTTTATAATAGTCACCCAAAGAGTCATATACAAAGAGAAAGCAGGAAATCTGTCCACATACTGAAGACCAAAGAATCCAGCTAAGAGGCTTGATCCTACAGTAATGTTCTGCATGAGTCCAGCAGAAGACCTAGAGCCCATGGAAATGCCCTCCATGAGTCCAGCTGTAGGCCCAGAGCCCATGACAATGTCTCATGCAGGCCTGTTTCAAGGATCTGTGCTGGGAAGACACAAACAAAGGTTAGTGGTGGAAGCTAGAAAAGTCTGCACTAGTGGGATGAAGGATCCATACTAGCAGATGGAGGCCAGGAATTGATGCTCAAAGCAAGAACCAGCTCCTGTTGAAAGTACCACAGCCATTCTCAGCAGCAGTGAAATTCTGAGCTCCTCCAATGATGGGAATGCCGAGTCTATATGAGGAAAGCCAGCATGACAAGCTTTTCCAGGATACTGAACAGCACACCATCTTCCCCTCCAGAGCCAGGAAATGATGCTCAAAGTAAGGACCAGAGCTTCCCCAAAATGAACCCCAGCCAATCCCAGCAAGGACAAGGTCCCAAGCTCTTTTCATGATGAGAACAGCTGAGTTCATCAGGAAAGCCAGCATGTCAAGCTCCTCTTAGACAACCAGCAGCTCCAAGAGAAACAACAGCTCCCTACAGCTTCTAAAGCTCCCTAACAGCTTCTCTTTTCCTTCTCCGGTTCTGCTTCTTCTGGTGCGGGCAACAATCCTCAGCTGGGCCTCCCACACCCGGCACCACACTGGTTCAGTTCACCTGGGTGTTACAGGTTGACCACCAGTTGTCAATCCAGTACAATAGATACATATGTATGTGAATTGTAATGCCATAAACTATCCAATTTGAAAGAGATGATCAGAGAGTTTAGCTCTCAATATAATAACTCTAAAATATGATCTTGTACAGAATATTATACATTTGTAGTGAGCTTTTTATCACTGTTTTGTTTTAGTTTATTTTTACCTATCAAAAGACCTTCACTAATATTTTAAGCCAGACAGTAAATATCATATTATTTCACACTGCTTATATTTCAGTCAAGATGGTCATTCTTATAATGTAGGTTTTCTGTCAACAAATTCTTTCAATTTTCCTTCATCTAAGAATTTAGAAATGAAAAAGAAATATTCAGGTATAATTTCTTCAATTACTTTTTAAGCAATGACTTTTTTCTCCTCTCCTACAGTTCAAGGACACAAATGGATGCTCTTCAGTAGCCCTACAGAAGCTGTGTTTGTTTCAGTTCTCAGCCCCTTCCTTCCTATTGTTTGTCTGGTGAGATTTCTCCTTGCTTCATCTCAGTGATTGGTTAATTCCTCAGTCCTCCATTCAGCTACTCAGCCCACCCACTTAAAGATACATTGTATTAGTATTTTTCAGTTCTAATATTTTAAATTTATTATTCTATAAATCTATTTTTGCTGAGACATTCTATTTTTTATTTGCTCAAGGTTGCTTACTATTCAATTATTTTTACAGTAGCTACTTTGAAATCTTTCTTAGATAATTCTATCATCCCCATTATCTATTGAGGGTCTTTTTTTTATAAATTTCTAAATATTTCTGGTTCATGATACGGCAAATGACTTCTGAATGAAACTTAGATATTTTGGTTATGTTAGGAGACTTCAGATCATATTTAAATATTTTTGCTACATTTCTCTGAAACTGTTTCGTCAATGGAAGAGCATGGCTATTTCATTACTGGCAGCAGAAAGTGAACATTTAGCTCCCCACTCAAAGTTATCCAGCGCAGTCTAGCAAGGCCCTTGGGGTGCTTGAGGGGAGGGCTCAGCACTGACGGAGAGCTGGCCTCCCCGCTTGGCTTTTGCTGGAATGATTGAGGTAGAACACTGCTGCCTTTTCTTGCTGGAGTATGGGGTTTTAACCACACTATAGCTAGGATATCCTAGTGCTGATTCTTTGGCTGAAGAGAACAGACTTTTTGTTGGAGCTGTTTATTTGTTTCTGTTGGCATTGTTTTGATCTTTGGTATTTCTGGGATTAGGCTTCCTTAGTTCCAAGCTCTGGAATATGAGATTTTATCCCGTGGGTCTCACCGCCATGCCATTCTTTGTGATTCAAAGTCCTCCATCAGCTGGGCATGTTTTCTCCACTTTTCATTGTCTTCTCAGTTTGTTTTATATGTAATGCTCAGGGATTTTAGTTCCATGTAAGAGGAAGAGTAGGAAAACATTTGTCTACTCCATGTTGCTAGAAGTGGAATTACTCTAGCTAGGTGATTTTAATGAAATATTTTCATTCTTCAACAAGAATAATTCCTCGAATTTCAGTAAGGATGTCCTGCAGGCGCCAATAGAGCTCAGTCAGTAAACTGATTGCAGTGACATTTAGTTTGTTGGAATATGATCCTTTGTGTTGATTCCTAGACTCATACAAATCACCACAGCTCACTGAAGGAGATAAAAAATGCTGCACAACCCAATATCAAACCATAAAATTCAGGCAGCAATTTAAAAAGAAAACAACCAAGTAAAGAAAATCCAGGGCTTGATGGATTTACTGATGAATTCCACAAACTTTTAAGAACATTATATCACCAGTACTCCTCAAATTCTTCAATGAAATTGAGAATAAAGAGGCTTCCAAGCTCCTTTCTGGATGCCAGAGTCACTCTAACCTCAAAACCAGAAAAAGACATAACCAAAAAAAGAAAACCACAGGCCAATCTCCCTGATGAACACAGACTCAAAAATACTCAACAAAATATTAGGAAAAATAATTCAATACATCATCCAAAAATCATACGTCATGACCAAGTAGATTTTACTCTATAAGTGCAACAATGGTACAACATATGCAAATCAATAAATGTCATACACCACGTAAGTAGAAGCAAGGACAAAAACCACAGACATGAAGATCATACAGATAGATGCACAAAAGGCTTTTGATAAAATCTAGTGCCCTCTCATGATAAAAATACTGAAGAAAATAGGTGTAGAAGGAGCACTTCTGAATGTTAAAGAAGCTATTTATGACAAATCAATGGGCAACATCATATTAAGTGGGGAAAAACTGAGAGCTTCCCTCTAAGATCCGCAGTGTGACAAGGGTCCCACTTCTAGTCACCACTTCTATTCAACACTGTACAGTGCTCAAAACAGTACCCAGACATCAGATAAGAGAACAATAAAAAGGGACCCATGGGAATGAAAGAATTCAAGTTATAATTATGTGCGGATGTCCTACTACTCTACATAGAAGACCCAAAGAATTCCACCAAAAACTCATAGAATTAACTAATTTTAGCAATGTAGCAGGATACACAGTCAATACATAAAAATTAATAGCAGCTTATACACACCAGTAATGAAAAAGTTATGAAAAGAATACCAGTCACATTCCAACCCAGAAAAGGTAAACACCAGGAACTGTCCTAACCAAGGAAGTGAAAGAACTATACGATAAAAACTGCAGTAATCTGACAAAGGAGATTAAAGTGGATACCAGAAAATGTAAAGATTTCCCCTGTGCCTGGGTAAGCAGAATCAATATTGTCAAAATGGCCATACTCCCAAAACTGTTATACACTCAATGCAGTCCCAATCAAAATACCAAGAGCAGTCTTCACAGAACTAGAGAAAACAATCCTAAAATTTATACGGAAGCAGAAGAGATACAGAATAACAAAAGCAATCGGATAGCAGGAAACGTCACAATAACTGACTTCAAGTTTTATTACAAAGTAACAGTGGTAAGAAAGGCATGGTACTTGCACAAAAACAAAGGTGGGTCAGTGGGACAGAAACACCCCTGGGCACACACAGCCATCTGACCTTTGAGAAAGGGCCCAAAACCTGTGCTGGAGGAAAGATAGGATCTTCATGGTGTTAGGAAAACTGGCTATGCATATGCAGAATATTGAACCTAGGCCCATATCTCTCACCAGGTACTAAACTAAAATCAAAATGGATCAAAGATCTAAATATTCAAACAAACATTGAACCTGCTGGAATATAAAATAGGCAAAACCTTGAAGTCATAGATGAAAGAAAGGACTTTCTGAACAGAACTCCAGTTGCATGAAAACTAACAACATGAATCAACAAATGGGATTGCATGAAATTATAGTGCTTCTGCACAGGAAGGGAAGCAGCCAACAGATGGAGAGGCAGCCTACAGGATGGAAAAAATGATTAGCTAACTATGCCTCAGACAGATCACTATCATCTATAATATATACAGAACTAAAAAGCACAGACATTCTAAAAGACACAGTTGAGAAATGGGCAAGTGAAATGAACAGACACATTTCAGAACAAGCAGCAATGTCCAATAAACATATGAAAAAATGTTTGACATTTCTGGCCATTAGAGAAATGAAAACTGACACCACACTAAGACTTCATCTCATACAAGAAAAAAATGCAATCATCAAGAAGTCAAACAATAGCATGTGTTTACGCAGCTGTGGTGGAAAAGAAATCCTCCTAAGAATTAAAATGAGAAATTCCATGTGACCCAGTTATTCTCCTCTGAGACTCTTCCCAAGAGCTCAAGACATTATACCACAGTGATACATGCACACCAACATTTACAGCAGCACAATTTATAATAGAAGCAGGCTGTATATACATTAACAGTCAAAAGGACAAAGAAAATATGGCATTGATACCTAATTCCATACTACTGGACAATAAAGAAGAATGAATTCAGGACACTTTTTAGAAAAATGGATGCACCTGGAAAAGTATGTTGAGTGAAATAAATCAGACACACTGGTCTAAACACTGTTCAATGTCTCTCATTTGAGTAAGGCAAGGTACAAACAAAAGCCAAGTAGAGGAGGGACAGAAGGAAATAACAGGACAGATTTCTTGCAAATGGGACGGAGTCTGGGAGACTAAAGGCACAGGGACTGGAGGGAAGAGAGGAGAGGTGAACAGATGTAAGCTGCGTCATGCACACGGGTGTTAGTAAGATGCTAAGCTCCAATAGACCTCCCCAGAGCCCACGGCTGGACAGGCTGCTTCTGCCCTTTTGCCCACAGCAGTTTTCATACTGAGTTGTATGATAATTTATTAATAAACCTTAAGTTCCTTGAGGTCAGGGACCTAGACTTTGTGGCACCATCCCCAAACTTTATACAGAGTGGTTTAAATTGGTTATGTGGAAAGTAGATCATGTCACTGGCAGTAAAATAGATGGGACCATGAAGCATCACGTGAAGAGAAATCAGCCATTCTCAGGAGTCAGATAGCATGTGACTTCGCACATAAACTGATACAAAGTAATCGCAGGAGAGAGGGCAGGAAACAGGAGGCAGACTGCTGAGAATGAGCGAGGGGACAGTGAGAGAGGGGAGGAAAAGCAGAAGGAGGTGATGGGATTGAAACTGATTTAAAATGCACATTTATGTTTCCATTTACCATGTAAACCCCATCGTCATGTAACATTGACATGGACTAATCTAAATTTTTAAAATAATACTGAAAAATTAATTATTTAAATTCATAGGCTAGATTATTCCTTTTAATACACCCTTCAAACACCTGCAATTTAGTACATTTCTATGTTACAACATTTGGAGAAGATCAGTAATTGGGACGTGCGTTTGAAGGTAGACTATTTAGCCTGCCCGCCTCACTTCGTGTGCCTGATTACCGCCTTACTCCATGCAAGGTGCAGGTGCAGAGGAGCGCAGGGGACAAGAAGGGGACAGCACGAGGCCACTTAGATGGAGCCAAAGGACAGAGAGTCCTTGAGCATCACATATTATATGTACAAGGGCCAGGTAATCCAAGAAATAGTTCCAAGGCTTGATAAGGAATAAAATGTGTTAAATTTGTATCTAGTTACAAGGATTGGAGGTAGCAGTCGGAATGCTGGACATGAAGAATTCATTTGCTGGAACCCAGCTGTATAAGTTAAAATCTTATGGGGTTGCAAATAGCAGAGAATCTAACCCAAGTGAATTGGAACCTAAATAAACATTATTATATACAATTTTAAAAACCTAGTTGCATTTTCCAAGTGGGGAATTATCTGGAAGGTTAAATTATCACTTAAAAAGTGATTTATTTCTCTTTTCCCTAATTTCCATCTTGATATTCATTTTGTTCTGACATTGGCTTCTTTTCTGGTTGCCAGGGGCTGTCAGTAGCTCTCAGATTTGTAAGGGTACTTGGTCCCAACGAATGCAAAGGAAAGAGTAGTGGGGGTGGGGAGCAGGGCGAGGCAGAGATAAGAAATAATTGTATCTCACTCTAGTTGGAACAGAGCACAGCCAAGTCCAAGGAGACAGTGGCCAGCTTTGGTTAATTACTGACCCCACCCGACCCCAAGCACCAGGCAAAAGGGATAGAAGGAGTTTTGGAGAAAACCAGTAATATCCAAATACAAATGTCCTCTTGTGGTTCTCCACGTTAATCTGTATCCTCAGCAGCAGGAGCTGCTTAAGGTCACTCACTAGGAAACTAGCGCACATGTATGACAGGGTTTAGCCAATAATCCAATAAACCCATCCGTTTCTTTTCATTGTTTGCAGGAGTTACATATGCACTTTGAATTAAGATATAGGACACAAGTTAAGACCTGTTACTATTAACAAAAATAATGGCAGCTGTTTCATCTCTTCTGGCACAGATGGTTTAACATACTTTCACTCATAGTCAATCCCATTGCTTTTGTCCTCAGCTGAGAACACTTAAGGGAAAAAACAGTGTTCATAAGATCAGAGGAGTGAGTATCCCACACATTTCAAGAGAAATAAAACAAGCATGCTTAGTGCACTGTGACACAAGCACTGTTGTACTGATTCCCAAAATAAATGCTGCTCATTCTCTTTTTCAAAAATAATACAATAAAACAAAATGAATTACTTTCTTCTTAAGAGGTACAAAGAAATATTAAAAGGAGTAGTATTTTTGAGGGGAAAAATTTTAATAGCATAAGTTCAAACAATATTGAAGATTGTCATCTAACTGAAGAATATTGTTGCAATTAGAAAAATGATAATGCAAAATATTTATCATGTGTTTAAAATGCTTTATATTGGTTCAAATACCCACTAAGTTAAAAACTTCCTGAAGTCATAAAATATCAGATCTAGACAGAATTTTAAAACAATTTGGGTCTACTCATGAAGGAAAGACTGGAGATCCAAAACGTTTAGGGTTTGAGGGACTTAGAGAAAGTCACACCATTAATACAAAAGACCTCTCCCATTTCCACAAGAGGATCCCACTGTTCTTTCTAGTTTTGACCTATGGAGGGTATGAAATCACCCACACAGGAAAGCTGGATATCACCATAAACATGATACAGATTTCATTTTGAGACAAAAAAATGAAATGAATATTTTTCTACCCTCTATTAATTTATATATCTAAAGCCACATAATCCACTTAGATACAAATTTGATTAAAATTCTACTAAACTATATAATGAAGTGAAAGAGGAAAATGTAGAGAAATAGAAAAACATGATTTGGGAATTCAGTCTCATGTTCCGTTCGATGGGATCAATAAGTTACTAAAATTGCTACAGTTTGTTTTTAGTGTAGTCATGGAACGTGAGAATTGGGTTGGATGTTATATTAAAATTAGTGATATTTTGCCATATTTCTAAAGAGGGAGAGAAGGCGGGATGAAGACACTGTAATTGTGAAGACCAGAAAATATACGCTCAGCTGGTGGTGAATTTGGTTAACAGAGAAAGAGAGAAGGGGCTTGCAGATGGCAGATGCAGAGAGAACCGGCATTTATAACCCACCTAAAGCATTCAAATTGTTCGCGGAAGCCCCCCACACAAGGATTAGTTATCCACGCAGAGTGCTATCTAATATCGATAACGGAGTGGTAGTGGTTTAAGATAAGAATTATTTTCCTGTCTCCTCTTATTAAGAAAACCAAAACACCACTTTTGTCCCATTTTGCAGACATTTTTCCTGCATTATGATTGCTCCTGAACCAGGAGAAAATATAGCATCTGTATCATTTTAAGAACTTGCGTTGGTTCCTAGAGATATTTATAATTGTCCTTGCAAAAAGAGAGCAGCCTCAGGAAAATTACCCCGCAGTCAACCCGCGTTCACGGAGCGGTATTTGCAGAACCGCGGAGTGAAATGCAAAGCGTCTGGGTTTTCCTCTCGCGGACTTTCACTGGAAGGAGGGCGATGCGAGATTCTGTCTGCACCCAGAGGAGAGCACCCCAGCGCTTTCACTGCTAAATATGCTCGATCGGGGCAGTCGCACGTAGAGGGGAGATCATCTGGAATAAGAGCAGCCTGGAGGTAAAACGAATGATCATACGATCCAGTCTTTGACTATGGACAGCGCGCTGCTTAATCACACCCTGTAACCGCAAATCACTGGGTGTTTCTCTTGCTTTCTCACCTTCTTGCTTTCTGCTTTTGGTGTCTTAGTTTTTGGAACTGAAGACTGAGTCTTGAGCTTTTACATTGAGCGAGACCCTTTTAATTTTTTCTTTTTTTAATTTTGAGACAGGGTCTTGCAAAGTTGCTCAAGTGCCCAGGCTGGGCTTACGTGTCGTCCCTCGGTTCGCCTCTCACGGTGCCTGGATTCCAGGCAGGCGCCACCGCATTTAGTCGCATCACCTATTGCTTGAGGTAACGCGTCCCACGGCTGAGTGGCTCTGGCTCCGGGAAAGTTTGTCTTCATACTGGCTTTGAGCGGAGGAGGCCTCTCCTTTAATTTCTAGCATTCTACCCATTTTCACTTTTCAGGCACTTCAGCCCTTGCACATGGCACAATTTTAATGCAATAATAATATTCCCACATAGTGCTTTTCTATATGGCCAACGGTGATGAAGGTCCCATTCCAGGACCATCATTTTATTCTGTCTACATTGCCAAATCCACTTAAATATGATGCCGGTGGTCTAAATAAGCATTGACTAGAGAGAATATGTCAGAAAAATTACTTTCCTTGGTGCATACTTTCAATTTCTACTAGAATAAGAATGTTATCATTATCAGTATCTGTATCACCCTATCAACTCATATCGAGCTTTTGAGAGGTTTTTCTGGGGGTGGGGGGAGTACCAGGAATTTAATTCAAGACCTTGAGCTCGTAAGGCAGGTACTGTGCCACTGAGCTGTATCCCCATCCCCCTTTGGGGAGTTTAATGTGACCTCTCACATAAACTTCAGACAAACAAATTTGGGCAAACTTACAAATATTAAAGACATTTTCATTTACATGTAGATTTAATCGTGATTGCTATTAAATGCTCCTTTTTAAACTTATTCTAGCTTGGCAAGGAATGGTGACTCGTGACTCAACAGTCCATAATACTAGCCCCTCCTCCCTGGTGTTACTCACAGATTTAATCAGAGCCCTGGGCCTTCAGGTACCCAGACAATAATATATTTTCACAGGCCTGCTGGGGGAATACAAATGAGATAATGCGAGGAAGACATTCATCACAGTGTTAGGGCAGAGTAGATATTCAGTGAGAGCTATGCACATTCCTCTTGTAAATATTTGAAATCTTCAGTTTAAACTTTATTTTTATATTTAACTTTAAAAATTTTTCAACTTATTGTGATGTCCTTAATTACATTAGTATCTAACATTCACTTTTCTATCTTAGCCACTAAAATGTAATTAGAGACCCTGTCCAATGCGTGTTAGTATAAAATACATTGTTGCTTGGAATATGTAGGCTACATGACCCGTGGAAGGAGGATAAAAAGCAATGAGATTAAATAAACGTAGGCCGATCGCTTCAGGGTTATGACGAAAACTCTGCAAACAGAAACAGGCATTATGAACTCAAAAGATGAAGTCATGGATATGTGTAGGTGTTGGGTGAGAAGTATGCAGTTGTTGGTGCTGGATTTAAAGCACAAAAAGGAGACAGACATCGAAAAGGAAAGCAAGAGTAGCCCACGATGACCTTGGGTCAAGAGTGGGAATTGAGAAGACAGACATTTAAAAATCCATACAGAGTAAGTTAGACTTTACAAAAGCCTGTCATGGAGATAAACTGTGGATTAAAAGAATGGTCATGATAACAGAGTGCGAAATGTGACTTTTTGACTAGTTATAAGAGAATACTAAAGAAAGCAAATGCAAAAAGAAATTTCAAGACCGAGAAATGTCAAAGAGGGGAGGTAGAGCAACTGTGAAGTATGAAAAATAAAACTAGTTTATTTCTGAGCATTCTCAGTTTGTAGCACCTTGATCATCAGCACCAGTACCAAGAACTTGTTAGCAAAGCAAATTCAAGTGATCTAGATTTAACAAAGTTTTCAGCAGTTGTGTATTGAAAGATATTTAATGAGTTCACTGAAAGAAAGGGGAATCTGATTTGTACCATGGAGATAATCTGTTTTTGCTGCTGAACACAATCCATTCATAGCTAATTTCAAGTCATCACTGACTAGGAGTTTGGGACAGCTGTGTGGCACTAGCCCTGCAGACCCTGTGGTGGGCCCTTAGCCATGCCGCTGCTGCGTGCGGATATGCAGCGTGCATCAGAATCCCCTGATGATCTCACGGGACCCTGACAGGCTCATCCCCAGAGCTCCTGGTTCTGTAGATCTGGAGGGCAGTTCCGGTTCTCGAGTATGGCCATTCTGAGTAGTTCTAGCTGATGTTGATACTTTGTGTATGGGGAATAGACTTGGAGAAGCACTGCTGTACGGGCACCCATGCCATGTTATTAAAAATGAATTAGCATACAGAGTCATAGTTGCTGAAGCTCCATTGGGTCATGGTTTATCTATCACACCTCTGTCTCTGAGATGCAGAGAGCTGTTTTCACTTTTCATATTACTTGAAGATACAGGCAACCGTTGTTAAATGTTCCTTTCTTGAAAGTGATTCTGCAGTTTTCCACTATGCTGCAGTATCATAAGTTTTATTATTACATCTCTGTTACTTCTTGTGGGCTTCTCCTCCTCTGTCATTAGGTAAATCATGGAATAGCCCATGATTCTAGCTCTCCTTCTGTTCTCTTCAGAATGTTAAATCTTCCTGTTATATGCATAGCCCACATCCAGCTGTCCCCTCAGAGCCTAGTGTTCTCATAGGTGAGGCTTTCAGAGGTGGGCAAACCCAGGCTCTCTGAGCATCAATTATGGGTGCATGACACCTGTATCAGTCCACCGATTGGATTAGCATAGCTCGGGTGTGGCTGACGACAGAAGACCCACCTTAGCCGTGAGTGGCACCGGCCAGTAGTCCGTGGCTTGAATGAAGTAAAGAGGGAAATGCAGGAAAATTGCCGCTGCTCCCTGCCTGCCCTGCTGCAGACTGTTTCTCCGTGGCGATGCCTCTGCCATGCTCCCCTGCTTTAGAGATGGCAGGCTGTGGACTGAAACCTCCGTGAACTGTACAATAATATAAAACTTTCCTCCTTTAAATTGTGGGTGTTGGGTACTGGGTCTCTAAAAAGAAAACTTAAGACATTATATAATTCCACCAAATAGTTTTAAATATCTATAGGTTGATGGCTCTGAATTTTCCTGCCTGAATATCTTCTCACAACTTCACAGTAGAAATCTCTCTGTTATTTCATGTTTCCAAACACTATTTCAGTCTAGTAGTGCCTAATATAACTTACTGCCCACACCCCACATAATTTCTCCTCAATATTTTCTTTCCAAGAAAATGGCACCTGTATTCATCTTTATGGTCAGAAGTTGAACTTCAAAATCAATACCTGATATTTTCTTTGCTCACTTATTAATATCTACCAACACCATCACGATTATTTCTAAAACATAATGAATGAAATATCCCTCTGCGTGGTTTGATCCCTACCTTCATCTTTCCAGTCCTCTACCTCTTCTCTCAAATGTGTCAAGTCCTTTCACCTTTGGGAGCTTTTTAAAAAAATTGCTTTTATTTCAAGAGAATAAAAAATAAAAAACAATAAAAAGACTTTCAAATCAAGATGATAGGAAAATAACAATGGTTGTCGTATTGCATATTGTTATCTTCAAAGCACTTTTTCAGATTACCAGATATAGGCGTGCAAAATTGATCAAACAATCAGGCACTAACTGCACCTTCCAAGTGCTTTCATACCTACTTTCCCCTGTCTGGAACGTTCTGCTACAGATTTCACATGGTTCACTCTTTCTTGCTGAGAAACTGTCAATTCAAACATCACCCTAGATATCAAGTCTTTTTCCATCCCATAGTTTATCAACTTTCCTCATATGGTTACATGTAGAATGAGGGTAATAGTATTTATTAGAAAACCATACTCCCCAAGTTTGAATCAAGGCTCCCCAGAGTCTTCCTTCTTTGAACTAAGTTAAATGAATTATTTGAATGTCCACTTCCTTATCTCTAAGATTGTATAAATACTAATATATCCCATGTTAGTTTATTATGAACAACTGAATTCACATGTAAACAAATCTGTAAATGCATCTGCTTCATATAAGAACTATACACTATTATCTTTTGTTACACAAAATTATCCTCTTTGAATAACTTATTGAAGTGGTGTAGTAACAGGTTCCAACCCATAGATCTTCCTAGAAACAGCAATTTTAACAATTATAAACATTGGGAAGCCTATGGGACCCCAGATTCCAGCTAAGAGGTTCTAGCACCAAAAAAGAGTAAAAATTCAAGAATAGACACTTCAAGAGAATAAGAACAGTTTCAGGAATTGTGGCATAGAAGAATATAATAAATGAAATACAAAATTCAGCAGAAAACTTCAACAACACAATCAGTCAAAAGAAAAAAATCAGTGAATTCAAAGATCAATGATTTAAAATTATCTATTTGAAAATTGTCCAATAGAAAGAGGGAATTTATAATATTATCAAGCAAAGCAGCACATACATTGTGAACATCCCAGAAGGAACAGGAAAGAGAAAAAGCAAGAAGCTGTATTTAAAGAAAATGTCCCAATCTGCAGAGGCAAAGAGACATTCAGATTCTTTAATCCCAAAGAATGTGAAATAGAATGAATATAGAGATACCCTTGCTAAGACACGTCATAATAAAAAACCAATGACAAATTGAATTTTGAATGCAGCGAGAGAAAACTGATTCATTACACACAAGGAAACCTCTGTAAGGGTATTGATAGATTTTTCAACAGAAACTTTGCAGGTCAGGTGAGAAACTGATAAAATATTTAACAAAGGAAAACAAAACTACTAAAGATACTTCATCAGCCAAAGATTTCCTTCAGAAATGGAGAGAAATAAAAACTTCCCAAAATAAATAAAAGCTGTGATATTCATCACCATGCCTTTCAAGAAAGTTTATGGGAGTTTTTAAAACTGAAATGAAAGGTAACTAATTGAAACATGAAAGTTCATGAAAGATAAAACTTATTGGTAAAGTTTGGTATACTATAAATATTATGATGGTGCATGAACTATTTTAACAATATAAGAATCACAAAAAAGTACTAAAGTAACTATAGCTAGAATAATTTGTTAATTGGATGCATTATACACAAAATAAGTAAATTGTGGCATTAATAGCATAACATATAAGGGTAGTTAAGGTATATAATTTTTGTACACAGTCACAGTCAACGTGCTTGCAGCTTAAAATACTCTCACATCTACAAGATGTTTCATATAACCACATGTGACCCATATGCACTATGAAGTGGCTCTGAGTAGAATTTAATATTAACCAATTGGCTTTCCATGTGTACTTGTGGGTTGTCCAAATCCTAGGCACATTGTCTGGAGATGGACAGAGGACCCATATTAAGTAAACCTCTATGAATCACTGGTTACCACTGAGGCCTATATTGGCCTGTGAAGCTGTGATGCCTCAAAGGACAAGGAGAGGCCACAGCTGAGGATGTCTTGCTCCAACTCCAGTTAAATAAAAGGAGACTGCAGCTGCAGGTTCCACACTCCTACAATAAGTGCCAACCTAAAGATAAGGTTAAAGATAAGTTCTCCTGATTGACAAAATTTACTACTTGGGAAAATATTTCCCAATGTTCTGCTAGATTCCCACATTTTCTTTAGTGTCCTCCTCTTTTGTTTGAAAAGCTAATAAATAAGGGCCACCCAGAGAAGTCTTTGTCTTCACCCAGAGAATCTTGAATTCTGTAAGCAAGTTTCATCCTCCTGGATCCCTAAAATCATTTCAACTGTCTCGTTTATTTAAACCTTTGCTGTCCACTCGTGTGGGATATTGTGGGCCTGTTCAGCCCACAATAACTAAGGGTTATTAACCTGATACCACTACAGAAAATTATCTAATTACAAAAGAAGAGAACTGGAGAGAAAAAAGGAAAAAAGAAGATATAAAAGGGTATGGTAACAATTAACAACATGTAAGTAGCAAGTCTTCTATTACCAGTGATTATTCTAAATGTAAGTGGACTAAGTTATCCCACTCGAAAGCTGCACTTTAACTAGATTTTAAAAGAAATACACAAAATCCAGCTATTTGCTGTCACAGCAGCCCAACTTTTACCGTAAGTCCACACATGGGCTGAAATACTCCCATAGTTAGCAATATTGTACTTAAAATTTATTAAGCGATTTGATCTTAAGTTTTCTTACCACATGTGCACAGTGATAATAGAGGTGGGAGGGAGCAGACCCAGAGAAGGAGGAAGGTAATAATATAACCATGGGATTGAAGGTGGTGTTGGTTTCACAGGTGGATACTTATCTCCAAACTCACTTTATTCTATAAATTAAATATGTGCACTTTTTAAAGTGTATAATACCTCATTATGGTGGTTTTAAATTTTTTAAAATTATTTGATTTCCTTACCTATTGTTTATGACTCTGAGGATGCAAGCTTCCTAGTCCCTCATACTGTATTCAGTATAATATTCTCAATGCCTAGAAAAGTGCTGGCTGTGAGGCTCACACACAAACAAAATTGTTGAAAGAATGGATGGATTGTCTGCCTGCAGTGGGACGACTCTCAGAAATCAGTATATAGAGGCCAATGTGTAAGTTAAAAACCTCATATCTATCCAAATCATCTGTCTAGAAATCTTGTTATGAAATCTCGTCACAGTTTACAAACCAGTGCAAAAATTTACCTCAGTTGTACTTGTGTTTAGATTGGCTTCCAAATAGTTGGTTTTGAATTTCATGATTTATAGGAAACATCTGGCAGATGCTCAAAATAGTATTATTGGCAGTTGGCAGTGCATTCGGCACTGAGAAGCCAGTCTCACAGGAAGAAGGCAGTTATGTCTGTATTAATTTACCAAGAGAATTTATTTGATAGGCATTTTCCTCCCAATCTATAAACAAATGTTTCTATTTGGCAAAGTGCACAGTCAGGAATTCTTCCAAGAATGCAGACAGGCAGTTTTGCACTCAATCCGTGGGACCCTTTAGAACCCTTGACTGTTCTTCCAGCTTTTCTCCAACTACCCTGCTTTCTTTTCCCCAGGCCCACTCTCAAAGCGGCAGCAGAGCAACCTTCAGGAACAGACTGCTCCTTGTTATGGTGGATACATTGTGTCAACTTGGGAAATCTAGAGGTTTAGCTGAGTGACTCAGGAGGAAGCTGGGGTGCTTACTTTGTAAACATCCTGAGCCTGTGGAAGAGGAGGGCATGGAGATTGTGTGAGTGCTACACACCCCCTGGGTGGGGGTAGCCTGTTTACAATGTAAGGGAAGGAAAGAGGCACCTTGCAGAGGTTCCTCCCTTTTGCTAGCTGTTTTTGCTGTGTGCTGCCACCATGAACAGTTTGCCCTCTGCCATGTGCCACTCTGCCTCTGAACCAGCCAAGTATGGACTGAAACCTCCACACACTGTAAGCTAAATAAACCTTTCCTTTCTTCATTTTGGGTGTTGGGTATTTTGTCTCAGCAACAAGAAAAAAGTAACCAAGACACTCCTTAATATACTTTTCCTTAACACACAATATACTACTTGGAAAATGTAATAATATCTAAAGTAAATTATTGGATTTTTAGCAGGAATAAAAAATAAATCTAAATAGCAACCCAATAGTTCCCCACAATAAGATTCTCAATACTGGGAGTAGGAACTCCCCCTACCACCATGGGAAGAAGTGATTTCAACTTGTTTCGGAAAATGATTTTGAAGGTTTCAAAGCTAACACTGAACAGCCAATCAGTTTCTTCCAGATTAACAATCTTCCAGTTTACACATTAAAATCATTTTTATGGCCTCTGCCATTCAACAGCAACCTTTAATATCTTCATCATGATCAACAGGAATATTCAGTAGCACTCACATGTGAAAGAAAATAAAATGTGCATTCCTTTCAGCCCCTGTGCTAGCTAAGAATGAAGTCAAAGGCTTTGAGAAGTATTGGTTTCTTATCTAATACTTCATCTGGACATAAGAATTCACCATCTTAAAAAAATCATTCGAAACAGTTACTGTCATTGTTGATATAGAAATAAATAATAAAAACAAAAAAGTGTTGTAACTTTTATAAACTCTTAAATTAATGCACTTACTAAACCTAAAATTTAGTCTCCACCACTCTTTCAAATGAACTCATTAATATAAATAATTTATTTAGCAGATGAAAATCCAATGTAGGGCTTTTCTCATTAGTTACATTTGCTGATACATTTCAGATACATGTGATGATGTATGTAATGATCAGGGTCATTGTAGAGAAACTGTACCTGTACCTGATGCACATGATGCTTTTTTCCCCATTCCCCTCACACCCATCCAAACTCATCCAAACTCTCTGACCCTCATTCACAAAAGCTTCTTTCAATTTTTCCTTCTTTTCTCTTATTTTTCTTTTCTCTTCTTCCTTTCCCCCTTCCTCTGTCCAGTTCTCCTTCCCATTTGAACATTTTCTTCCTATTTTATAATATCTATTATACATTTTGGTCTTTATTTATACTTTCAGTTTCTCACACCAATGAAGCAATGTCATATTTATATATGTGTACCTGGTGTATTTCACTTAAGAGGGTTGCCCCAAGGTGCATCCGTTTACCTAGAAATGTCTCCAGTTTATTCTTCTTTGTGACTGGGTAGTACCCCACTGTATAAAAAAGCCCACATTTTTATCCACTTATTGGTTAGGGGGCATTTGAACTGTTTCCAAGGTTTAGCTAACACAAACACTGCTGATATGAACATGGGTGGCATATATCAATGTGGCGTGATGCTTTTAATTCTTTTAGGATGGTACTGAGAATGGGAGCACAAATGAAACCTCTAATTTTAGCTTTTAGAGGACTGTCTGCACCAATTTCCACAGTGGTCGCACCAATGTGCGCTCCTACCAACAATGGAGAAGGGTTCATTTTCCCCACTGCCCCATCAGCATGGTTACTGGTTCATTTCTTCACGATAGCCCTGTTTCCTCGAGTGAGGTGGAATCTAGTATTGTTTCAATTAGCACCCCTCAAATGACCAGGGATATTGAAAACTTTTTCATATATTTATCTTTTGCATCTGAAATATTTATTCATTTCAGATGCCCATTTTTAATGAGATCCCAGTTGTTGATTCTTTGCAATACATTCTGTGTGAAGGTTTTTTTTTTTTTTCCATAAAGTCTGCCTACACTTATGTCTTTAAGAGTTCTTTCTAATCTCTCTTCCAGCAGATTTGGTGTTTCTATTTTAATATTTGATCCATTTTGATTTTAGTTAAGTGCATAGTGAGAGACATGGATCTAGTTCGGCATGTGGAAAGCCAGTTTTTCCATTTATTAAAGGGGCTATCTTTCTTCCAGGGAAGGTGTCTGGCCCCTTTTTCAGAGATAAGGTGACTAGGTGTGATTTGGAGTTTTTTCTGCATTTCTTAATCTGCGCCAGTAATCCTCAGGTCTATATTTTGCCAGGACCCTGCTGCTTTTGTCACAGCAGTTTTGTAGTATAATTTTTCAGGTCAGGGATTGTGATGCACACACACTTGTTTTTGTTACCCAAAGTTGTTTTGCTATTGTAGGTTCTTCTGGTTCCAAATGAACCTTAGGATTGTCTTCTCAGATTCTACGAGGTATGTCATTTCTCTTTTCATGAGGGTTGCATTAAATCTGTATATCAATTTTGGGAGTGTGGCCATTTTCACTTATGTTGGTTCTTCCTACCCAAGAACAAGGGGTGGATTTCCATTTTGTGATATCTTCTTTGATCTCCTTTTTCAGAGTACTGGAATTTTTGATGTAAAAAATTTTGAATAGTGTAATTTCATGATACTGTAATTTTCAATTCTCCTTCTTTTGTTGGATCAATTCCTAAGTACTTCATTTTTTCAATGCTATTGTAAAAGGTGTTTCCCCATTTGCTCTTCCAGTGAGTTTTTCATTTGTGTACAGGAATGCTGTTGATTTTTGAGGGTTGACTTTGTATCCAGGTATGCAACTAATTTGATTCTTATATCTAGAAGCTTTTGGTAGAGTTTTTGGGATCTTCTATTAGAGTATCATGTCACTGGCAAATACTGATAATTTAACTTTTTCCTCTCTTATCTTTAATCCTATTATTTGTTTCTGTTGTATAATTGCTCTGGCTACTGTTTTCATAACTGTATTGAACAGGAATGCTGATAGTGGACATCATTGTCTTGTTCCTAATTTTACAGAGGAAGCTTTCAGTTCTTGACCATTTATTCTGATGTTGGCTGTTTGTTTGCTATAGATAGCTTTTATCAGATTGAGATAAAGACCAATTCCAATTTTCTGTAAGGTTTTTATCATTACATGTTAGACTTGTGCAATGCATTTTATCCATCCAGTGAGATGATCATGTGATTTTTGTGCTTGACTCCTTTGATATAGTGTATTACATTTATTGATGTGCGAATGTTGGACAATCTGTGGAATGGAGGCTACCTGGTCGTTGTGTATAATCTTCATGATGACTTGCTGCATTATGTTTTCTAGTAACTTATTGAAGATTTTTGCATCTATATTCATTAGAGAGATTGGGCAGTAGTTATCTATTTTGATTGGATCATTGTCTGGTTTGGGAATCAGGCTACTACTTACTTTCAGGAATGACTTTGGGAGTATTGATTCTTTTCAATTTCATTAAAGATTTTTATGAGTAGTGGCATTATATCTTCTCCATATTTCTTGTCAAATTCAGCAATGAGTCTATCAGGAACTGGGCTTTTCTTTGTTGGTAGGTTTTCAATTCCATCTTCAATTTCATTAACTGACATTGAGTTATTTAGAATTTGTATATCTTCTTGATTTACCTTGGGTAATTAATATGTATCCAGGAATCTCTCCTTTTCTGCTGTGTTTTCCATCTTATTTGAGTACAGATTCCAGAAGTAGGTCCTGATGATCTACTGGATTTCTGCACGATCTGTTGTGGTTTCGCCTTTTACATTTTTAACTGAATAGAGTTTTTTATTTCCTTTTTTGATAAGGTTTACTAGGAGTTTGTCCATTTTATTTAATCTTTCAAAACCAACTTCAATTCATTTATTCTTTATATTGCTTTCTCAGCATCAATTGTATTAATTTCTGCTCTGATCTTTATAATTTCTTCCTTCATATGAGCTTCAGGCTTGCTTTGTTCTTTTTTTCTGGAAGTTTGAGGTTTAACATTAGGTCACTCATGTGAGCTCACTCTCTTTCCCTATGTGAGAATTCAAGGCTATAAATTTCCATCATAGGACTGCTTTCATTACATCCCATAAGTTCCAGTATGTTTTATGGGCATTATTATTTAACTGTAGAAAGTGTCTAATGTTTTCTCTAATTTCATCTGTGACACATTGGTTGTTTAAGAGGGTGTTATTTAATTGCCATATGTTTATGGAGTATTTTTGTTTCTTTTGCCATTGATTTATAATTTCATTACACTATGGTAGATAATATGTATGAGATAATCTCAATTACTTTGCATGTGCTTAAGCATGTTTTATGCACTAGTATGTGGTCTATTTTGGAGAATGTCTCCCGTGTAGCTGAGAATCTATATTCTGATGTTGTGGGGTAGAGCAATCTTAGACATTTACTAGGCCCATTTTTTTCACACATTTAGTTGTTTTGATATGTCTTTGCTGATGTTTCATCTAGTTGATCTATCTATTTGTGATAGTCAAATTTTGTGGTCCCCAGTTACAATTGTGTTAGTGCTTATTTGATTTTTCATATCCATTAATATCAGTTTTATACAGTTGGATGCATTGATATTTTGGGCATATATATTTGATTGTTATCTCTTCCTCTTGGAGTTTTCCCATATCAAGTATAGAGTGACCTTCTTTCTCTCTCTTAATTTTTATTTATTTATTTATTTTTGGTACCAGGAATCTAACTCAGGACCTTGTACTTGCCAGGCAGTTGCTTCTGCTGCTGAGCTATATCCCCAGGCCATTCTTTGTCTCTCTTGATCAGTCTTGGCTTGAAGTTCACTTAGTCTGCAAATACAATAGCTATCCCTATTTTTTTCCAGGTTCCAGTTGCATGAACTATTGTTTTCCATCTTTGATTTATAGTCTATGAATTGCTTTTTGAGTTAATTGTGTTTCTTATATGTAGCACATTGTTGGATCTTGTTTATTGATCTGTCTTGCCAGTCTGCCTCTTTTGATTGATGATTTGAGACAATTTATATTTATCATTATAACTGACATGTACTGGCTTATCCTTGCTATATTATTTTCCTGTGGTTGGTTCCGTGTTTTTCTCCTCTGTTTAATGGATTGCCTTGCTGGGTAGATTCATTCCAGTGGTGTTCTTAGAATTATATTTCTTCAGTTGGTTTTGTTACAGAAGTATCTTATTTCTCCATTGATTTTAAAAAATATTACAGGTTACATCAGCCTGGATTGGAAGTTCTTTTCGTTCAGGACTTGAAATACTCCACTCTGAGCAATCCTCAACTTGAGGTTAGTCTTGAGAAGTCTGCTGTGATTTTGATGGGGGTTCTCTTTATAGGTGAATTGGTTTTTCTCTAACAGCTTTTATTACTTTTCTCTTGTGCTGAATTTCTACAATGTTGACTATTACATGACTTGATGTAGATTTATTTTGAGTTCTATATGCCTCAATTATGCCTCAATTTTTTGTGTCAAATTCCTTTTCCCTGATGTGGAAGTTTTATGCCATTACTTCTGTGAACAGGTTTTGTCCTTTGCACTGTCTCCCATTTTTTCATTGACTCTGATCAATCTTATGTTGTTCTTCTTCGCATCATCTTGCAGCTGTTGGATTGATTTTTCATAGGTGCTAGGTATTTTTAGGAAATCTCTCTTTTTGTGATCAGTAACTGCAATCTTGTCTTCTAGATCTGATATTCTGTTCTCACCTTAGTTAACTTGGCTTCATACACCTTCAGAGGAATTTTTAATCTCCTGAATATCTGTTTGAACCTATTTCATGGATTCCATTTATTTCCTTTTGGGCATTCATGGTTTCCATCATTTTCCTCAGCCCCTCTGTCAACTCTAGATTCACTGATCAAGTCCTTCATTATGATTGTCATCTTGTGTTTTACTTGAGAGATCATTTACCGTCTGATTATCTGATTTTGTCTATAGCCTCCTTCATCTGTTTTATCTTGTTGTTGTGGTCTTTTTGCTGCTGTTGATACTTTTTCAGAAAGTTCACGTGGGTGACTTCTGATTCCTCTATCTCATTGTTCCCTGCACTTGTCCTGGGTGGCATGAAAGAGGCTGCATTTTGCTTCTGTGTCCTGTCATTTTTATTTTTTATCTTAAATTGTTTTCTGTGTTGATGCTTGTAAATTGCTTATGGTATGTAGCTTTATCACTAGCAGTGAGGCTTCCCTAGGAAATGTCTATTCCTCAGAAATGTCTTCTAGGTGTAGCCAGCTCTTGGCCTCTATGTCGGTCCCAAGATCCTACCCACAAAACCTAGTAGGGATAAGAAGTTGCTATCGATTTGGTCCAGCGCCCACTCATTTGGTACTTGACTCATGATGACAGTGATCCCGGACAATGACAGTCTTGTCATACAAAGAAGCACAACTGATTACAACAGGTTCGACACTTTGGCCAAAGTAAGACGATTAGCAATGACAAAAGCATCAAGCAGCTATTCTAGAAATGGACAGACTGTGGTAATTTTTAATTTGGTACCTTTAACTATAGAAGCAAAATCCACAGTTACATAACAAGATCCAACATAAGCCAAGAACTTTATGCAGCACTTGAAAGAGTGCTTTTAACCTGGGTATGCAATTTAAAAGAAATAGGGAAATAGAGAAATAAATGAAGAGAAATATAGTAGAAGCAAGGCTGAAGGACAAGGAATGAGCACCCAAGCTTTGGAAACTGGAAAAGAGGACAAGAAAGAAATAATGAAACAGAAAGCAAAAGAATATTGATGCAAACCAGAAAGAGAAGAGACAGTGTCCACTCACTCACATGAAAATTCCAAGAAAACAAGAAATACAATTGAGAAAAGAGAGAAAAAGATAAAACAATAAAAATAAAAAACCAAACAACAACAAAAAAGGAAAAACAAACAAACAAAGCCAATAAAATTCCCTTGGTTTCCTCAGTTCTATGGCAGTGTGCAATCAGAGCCCAACTCTGTAATGGGTAACTCCATAATGACTGCTATAGATTAGTGCTGGTTTTATAGCTGAATTTGGCCTCTTGATGTGGGCATTGAGGCCGGAGTCTTTGGCCGTAAATTTTCTGTCTGTCCCTTGGCAGCCAGACCACATCTCCTTCCCTGTTTGCCTCTGTGTCCACCTCCCAGTGGCTGTAAGCACCCAGACAGAGACAGCTCCAGGCTGCTCTCAGTCCCACATGCAGTTGGCCCCTCCAGGCCTTTGCGCAGCCTCCCATGTTCCACTCCACTGGCTCCTCTCACAGTGCTAGGACCGGGGTGCGGGAAGTGCTGTGGGCCAACTCACTGCCCTGCTGCTGCTGCAGGGACAGCCAGAGGTTGCTCATGTCCCACTTCTCTCTACTCTTCCACACCTGCATTTAGAGAGCAGAGCAGAGGGAGCATGACTTCCCACTTGTTACCCTGCGGTCATGACCCAAGGCTGTTGATGTCCCATGTCCCTCTCGCTCTCCAGCCCCTGGAAGCTTAATGTAAGTTTTTTAAAATGATGTTTATGTCTTTAAAAGTTAAATATATTCCCTTGGATTCTAAGCCAGAAATTTTAACATAAAAGGTAAGTTTTTAAGCACATAGCATAAATTTAAACAACCCAATCTTTTACAGTCATTCAACTTTTTCTTTCTACCACCACTCATACATGTGTTTGAAGTGACAAAATATTGCTCTACTATCATAAAAGAGATGCTTTTATAACTAGCTACTCCCTATATGAATCTCTTGATATTTAATCACAAGCTTTGACTGAAAATATTGCAGTAAAATGACATAGTTAACACACTGACAGACTGTTATGTCAGAGTTCCAGTTATGTAAACAAGGATATTGAGTGATTTTAAAGTACGAGAATTACATTTTAACTTTCTTCCTCAGTTTGCTGATCCAACCACGGATCTAACCTTACTAAGTTAAATAGCTTAATGAAATTCAAAGATTACAGTGAATGCTTAATTATTTGATCAATCTTACATGCCTGTATTTGTTTTCATGAGTAACCACTTTGAAGATATCTATCTGTAATACAACAATTATTGTTAATTTCCTACTACCTTGTCTGAAATTCAGTGTTGCTTGTATAGTTTTGGTGTTATTTTGTAAATGTATGTGTGTTTGTTAATATGTTTTCATTCTTCTATCTTTAAAATTAGAAAAAAGAAATTGCAAAGCTTGGTTTAATAATAAAGTGATTTATAAGTATCAAATATTATTGTCATCTTACATTGTGGCTGGGTGTGTAAACTACTTTTGAGCACTGTGGAGGGAAGTACGGTGCTATGACTTAGATCTGGAAAGTCCCCCACATCTCCTGTGTCTGAGGCAGAGCGTTCAGAGAGTGAGTGGAGGGCGGGGTCTGTCCTCAGGAGCGGACTAACGCACAGGTGAATCCACAGCTGCACGCGCTGCTGGGAGGCGATTCTGGTCAGAGGAGGTTGGTCTCTCACTCAGTGACTCGGAAGGGCGCATCTTCCTCACCATTCACCCCTCTGTCTCTGCTTCCTGAGCACTGTGACAAGGGCAGCATTGCATCCACCACGCCCCTCTACCACATCCTTTCTCCTTTGCAGCAAGTAGAGCGGGGCCTGAAACCCTGAAGCAAAATAAATGTCGCTTCCTTTCAGCTGCAGGTGTTGGCTGTAGTCCCCTGAGGAGACTTGACGGTGGAGACACGTCAGAGAACTACAAATAGAAACTCCATTTGACTCGCCCATACCTCTTCTGGGCACCTCCTCAAAGAAGCATCATACATGTTACAGCGGTACAGGCAAATCTGTGTTTAAAGCAACACAATTCATAATAGTGCAATCACGTGAGTGTCCTGTGTGCCCATCAACAGATGAATGTATAAAGAAAATTATATGTGTGTGTGTGTGTGTGTGTGTGTGTGTGTGTGTATTACTCTGTCATAAAGAAAGATAAATTTGAGGCATTTGTATGAAAATGGATGGAATTTGAGATCATAATGTGAAGTGAAATAAATAAGACTCAGAGATTAAATATCATATGGTCTCTCTTATACGAAAAACCCAATGTATAAATAATTAAAGAGCAAAGTAAAAAATTGGTGAAACAAGGGGATACAAAACAGGAAGAGAGACTTTGTAGGGATGAGAACGAAAGACCGGGGTTGGGGAAAGGGAATAAAGAGGATGAGGATGTGCCAAGTTCCGTGTTAAACCTATGTATTACACATCATGAACACATTCCAATAGACAAGAAAAAAGAGCCTAGACCTGAAATTCTAAAATAGCAAAACTTAAATACATGAGAATCAAAAAGCTTTACTGACTCAGCACTGAAATGAAAAGTTCTAAGGTATTTGTATAGAAAATATTCTATGTTCACTGGAGAAATACAAAACCATCAATAGACACTACTCCACTGATTATATAGTTCTAAAATCAAAAAGAGTGGTAGTGCCTAAAGCCTGAAGCATTTAGTTTTTGGTTCCTTGACCTTGGTCCTTTGTTCTGGTTCCTTTGTTCCTTGCTTAACCATTCTGAATCTCTCTTTCCTCATATATAAAATGAGTCCAATAATTCATGCGTTACAAGAGGACTGCACAAATTTAAGTGGCTAACCCTAATAGCATTTGCCGTAACTCAAGTGCATGGGGGGCGGCATCTCTTCCTCATGTCACCAGCTGCACCTGTGTGCCCTCTGCCGCTGCGCCTGTGTTCAGAGGGTGTGTGCACCTTCAAACCTAGATGCAAGGCTTTTTAAAGAGCGAGGCTTGCAGGAAAAGTTTATTTATTTTATTAACTGACTTGGTCCTCCATTAGACAGAGTCAGATTTCACTTGGTATAAGCACATTAATTTTATTTCTAAGAAGCGTAGGCCAAAACAGAGATTAAATTTACATTTAAAAGATAAACTATGCAATGCCACACTGCTACGCTACTACTTCCTAGTTACAAAATTCTGACTCATAAATTTCACATACCCAATTCAACCTGATTCATTCTATGGAGCAATGATCTTGCAGCTGCTGGATCTTGATGTGGTTCGTACTCACTGATTCTCTCCCCTTGACTTAGTGTTTGCACATAACCTCTTTTTACTATTATTAGTAGTAGTGATAGTATTAATGGTCTTGCTGTGTGATCTAGACTGGTCTTGAATTCATTATGTAGCCCAGATGGCCTCACATTCATGACAATCCTCTTGCCTCAGCCTCCCAAGAGCTAGGATCATAGGCACGTGCCACCACGCCCAGCTGTACACTGCCTTTTATTTATACTGACCACATGAGATAATGCTTAAATTGTTCCCAATTTTCTTTTTCCCATTCTCCCTTGAGGCCCAAAATGACATGCCTGTATATAACATTGTCTACAAAGGCAGCTCTGGAACAAAATTATAGAATGAAAAAATAATAATTATTGCTCTATGTAGTACAGATTTATTCACATTTAATCTCACATTTACTTCCTTGCTCTTTTAACACTGACTAGCCGAGCACGGCAGTGCATGCCTATGATCCCAGCACTGGGGTGGCTGAGGCAAGAACATCGCTGTGAGTTCAAAGCCAGCCTGGGCTGCATAGTGAGTTCAAGGCTAGCCTGAGCTCTCTAGCAAGATGTTGTTTCAAACTAAACAAAACAACTCCAGCTACCCCAGTCCATTTTCCTAAGCAGCCTATTTTCCAAGAATCCAGAGATCATCTAAATTCCTAAGCTTTGGATTTAGTGTGATGTGAAGTTGGAAGATGTTCTTTTGAAGATAACACAGAAAACCACACTAATCTAAATTAGAATATAATGGTAAGTGGTGTTGTCAGTTATAACATATAAAATGAGAGCCCAGAGTCTTCTACTTTTAACACTACAATTTGCAATCTTTGTACAAAGAAAAGGATTAATAGTTGCTTGGACTTGGATAAGGTCCTTTGATGTAAGAAGTTGTGACAAGGCTCAGATGTTTGTGTTCCGGACATTTGGTCACAAACAGTGTTCATATCAACCCTCAGGTTCTTGGGCAGAATTGTTCCCAGACACTTTCCAATTGGTTCAGTATCCTTGTACTGTTATTTTTTTCAGGCTCATGTGTAAAATAACATTTGAAAATACTATTACAACCAAATATTCTTTGGCACTATCTTTACTTTCTGAACGACACAGAAGTTTCTTAAATTCTAAAGCTATTTCATTATCTGTATATTTAAAATTCATTTAAATATTAATCACAAGTCCAAGAGATCATATTTATTTACTTATTAATAATCTGTAATTACTCATCATCGTTTTTAGCTCCATGAATGTGAGCTCATCTAATAAAAACTATGGTTTAGAGAACATGGCTAGAATGGCTTAAAAACAGAATTTACTCCACTGATCCTGGAAATAGAAAGCAATATGGAAAACTGCACAGCAAGTAAAAGATATGATAGAATCCAATGGCTAAAGCAAACAAAAAAAAAATCCTGTGCCATTCAGTATAGGCTGAAAAGGTATTTTTGCCTTTTTTACAATTAGTTGTATTTTTCAATTCCTAAAAAAAACCTTAAAGGTATCCTTGCCCCTGTGCTCTTTTCCTTTCCAATAACTCCACTGGAATTTCTCTTGTTAAGACCAGCGCTGACCTCATGTCCAGTTGCACAAGATCTTTGTCAGTCCTTGCCCAGTGGGCTTCTCTGGAGAAGCTGAATTGCAGCGCTAGGTTTTTGACAAGCACATTTTCTGAGCACTCCTGGTTCTGCTGATGATTCTAACTCAAATTCCTCTTATTCTGCTCTCTTAGTTGTACTTTCTTAAGGTTAGACCTTTAATCCTTCCATTTTCTTACATTATCTAGCAGTCTCATCTAGTGTCTCTGATCCTGGGGTACCATCTTTAGCTGCGGCATCTCAAGTTCCTGCAGCTTTTGCTATAATAGCACCAGGGCCAGCTGAGAGGAGACATGCCCATCTATATATCTGTCTGTCTATCCAGCCACCTATTTGTCTGATACATTATTTTCTGCTCAAAGTGTTGAGTCCTTCATTTTATTTCCAATTTCTCCTGCAGAACCCCGATCTTCCAAGGTGTTGGATTTAAAAACCTCAAATTCATCATCTTTCACCTACAGCATGACAGTCATTTAGTCTATTTTCAGATGCTAGTCAATTTATACAGACCATATATAATTTTTTCTATTTTATAAAGTTGAATTCCTGCATCCCTCCTCAGATCCTACCTTCTGTATTATCAGTAATCTCTGAACTGATCCTCTCTCACTTTTTTCTATTCTATTAACAGTGTCCAGACTGATCCCCAGGAGGAATAGCTGTGGTAATGTCACTCTCCTATTCCAAAGCTGCAATGATTAAACCGAATCTGGATTACTTACTGTGCAGTAAGGGTACAGTTTACTTTTTCCAGAATGTAGCCCCTCCCACTGGCTGAGCAATATCACCACCTGTTATGATTTGTGTCCGCATGTCCCCGCAAACCCTCATGCAGTTATGGGTGGGTTTTAGAGTTTGTGACTGATCCATGATCCATGATCCTCCCTTCTTGTGCTTGTTGCTTTGCTGTGTACTGCCGCCATTAATGTTTGCCCTCTGCCATGTGCCCCTGTGCCTCAGAACCAGCCAAGTATGGACTGAAACTTCTGCAAACTGTAAGCTAAATAAACCTTTCCTTCCTTCATTTTGGGTGTTGGGTATTTTGTCTCAGCAACAAGGAAAAAGTAACCCAGACACCACCCTAGGAGGAAGCTAGAAGTGTATGGAACCATTACATGGTCAGTGAAAATGACTTGGCTGTGGAAGGAGCTAGTTGTGCATTTAATGCTGATGCAGGGTTTTCTGGCATGCCAACTGCACCACTGTGTCAGTCCTGTGCAGAAAAGAACGTCAAGATCTCCCTCTAAGCAATAATGTATTCAACTGAGTCAGTTACTCACATATTTTCAATTTCAATCATAAATTTCCTCTGCATAGAATTCCTTTTCTATGTAACCCTGTGTCCAAATCCTTTAAGACTTACAGAAAATGTCATTTTTCTGTAAATCCTCCCTGAGCTCTCTATGCATAGTGCTATTTCAACATATACCTATTCAAAGATCACTGTATTTTTAATTCATTTTCATTCCTTATTGTAAATTTAGTGTAAGGAAAACTCCAAAGTTTGTTTTCCATGACTACAAGAATATAATCCAGTCTAGCATAGATTCTTTGTGTTGACACACTTAGTGTTACATCACAAATATTAATGTTAAACCCTTAGTCAATAGGACAACATAACTAGGGTGTATGCTCTTTGTCTTGTGATTAATTCTAAAAGTTTTGCTTTGGCCTTCATGTTAAATCATATTTATTTCTGGATACTTTTAAGTTATTATCAAAATATTTCCCTATTTCCCCTCTTCAATTTTATAGCTGCCACACCTGTTTATTCAAGACACATTTCCTAAAATTTTCCTTCCAGTTGAACCAAGACCTTACCATTCTTGGTCATCATAACTGACCCAGTGGATGCTTCTAGATTCCCTGATCCATAGCCATGGCTTACCCTAGCTTCATGGGTCCTCCCACTAGGTGGTCAATAAATATTTGTCAAATGAAGAGATTGCTAGAGCAAAGAAGACAGGCTGACAGTGTGATTGAGGCAGAAGGCAGAATAATGATCATACAAAGGCACAGACATTAATTTCCAGAACTGGAAAGCAACCACAGTCATTGTTGCAAGCAAGTACACATTGTTTTTGCAGACAACTCTGCCCCCACTGGAAAGGAATTGGTCTTAGACACTGAACCTGAAATTATGCTACTTAGATTTTAGAGTCAACAATTTGAACACAATCAGCTTTAAAAATTAATCACCTCATTTTAGCTCTTTTATACCATGTCAAGTCTGCTTGTTTGTAAAACCCTAGAATATGTTTTCCATTGCTTGAAGAGAATATAAATTCACGAGGCACAATCATGAAAGTCTTGTCCTGGCCTTTATAGGTACTCCCTGGAATCCTTAAATAGTACTTATTTCACATTGATTCTTTGAGTCCCATATTGTTCAGTTGTGAGAAAAAATCTATCATCATCTACCAAAACTGAAGGGAATATATTTTCTTTCTCAAAGCATGATGCTTAGAAGATTAAATGCTTTAAATTCACAAACATGACAGCTTCTTTATCACAAAAACAAATGCAAACATACAAATCAGGATGTTTTTCCATTTGAAAGTTATAGCACAGTGCCCTTCCTGAACCATGAACTATGTACAGTAGAGACATCATAATTTAATCAGAACAAGCTGCTGTGGCAACAAAACAATCCTGCCCAAACCGCAGGAGATAATGCCAGTCATGTCACAAGACTTGCACTCCAGTAGGCAGAGTGTCATACCAGGACTTTGCATCATTTTGATTAGAAATTAGAATTTCTGTACCTCGCAGAGAAAAAAGAAGAATGAAAGAGTGGTACATTCAGCATTCAACTGCTCATCCCTGTAATCCAAAATGAGTTTATTCAGGCATAGTCACTCACGTGAACAATCGTTCACATGTACTGAATATCTACTATGTGTCTAGCATTATTGTCTGGATACATCTATGGAACAACAATTTTCCTCCGTAGATCTTATATTTATGCATGTTTACAGTATGAGCACGGTGATCTCCATTGCATACCCTCCTCCAAATACTTTTTTTTTTTATACTTCCATCTCTGAGACAATCAACTATTTTCCTTACTGGCCAACTCAAATATACTACCCTCTCAGAAAGCAATTTTATATTCTGCAGAAGGAAGCTTGTAAAAATATTCTCACTTTATGCCCAATCACATCACTGGCAATAAATTAGGTGCCATGGAAGCTGTTTTAGTTCTGTCAGGTCACTGGACACTACTTGAGGAGAGACATAAGTAGAAAAGCATTGATTTACATTAGTTATTGGAAAACTTGATTTGATTCTGGACAATCTAAACACTGTTGAGAGTCACTGCTGAGGGTATATTCACCATGGACAAAACAGCCAGTGTCTCAGTCAGCAAACACGAAGTTCTTTCTCCAACGTCTTTGGTAGGGCACAGTATGTTTGGGTTCAATGAAGCGTTTCCCTAGATGAGACAACAGGTCATTGTGACTTTTTTTTAAATAAAGAAACTCTTTATCTGCCTAGGCCTTAAATTGCACAGCCAAGAACCCAGTATGGAATTCTCGATATGGGCAAACTTATTGGTAACGTCCTCCGTTCCAAAGACTAAGCAATCTAGTAGTTTTAAAGCTATAATGTGCCTCATAGGTCATTCCCCTGACATCCATAGTTAAACCACCTAAACTAGTACTTTGAATTTCTTTTAATTCTCAGGCTACAAATATATCTGTGAAAGCAAGAGGTAGAGTGGGAAAAGGACTAATTGGCTTGGAAATTTTTCAAAAATGAAAAATATTATGAAAATCTAATATACTTTATCAATGAAATGTTTTTGAAAAGTATCCAGAAAGTAGAAAGTACCTATGTCCAGAATTTAAAAGTTAAATAGACTTTAATCTATGTGAAAGCTCACTGCACTGACCTGCTTTCACTGTGGACCTTGAAAGTGCTTTTGTGGACCCATGTTCAGAATCCACTGCACTGGATAACAAATACCCACTCGGACTCCTGATCCTCCAGGACTTTTGACAAGTAGTGTTTCATCAGCTGACTAGCGTAACAGACCTGAGTTATGCCAGAGTTTGAAATGCACAGCACAAAGCATGTGCTTGACTTCAGATGAGCGCTCATTCAGGTTCAGCCTATGAGCCCTCAAACATCAGACCAAATAATCGATGTATTTTATAATTTTTATTTCTGTATATCTTCATAATTATCTCACAAGACAATATATTTATTTTTCACATATCCTTCCATTTTATAAAATGGAACAAAGTGGGGCCCTACGGATAGCTTTATTCTTCCAGTAGGACCGATGAACCTGTAGTACGTCGTCTAGTCTCATTTCGGTGGCACTTCTCTCCTTTATATACAAGGGACTAAAGGCGTTCTCCCAAACTCTTTAAAGACCACATCACAGTGACATATGCTGAATTCATAGTAGCTAATCTTGGAAGCTGTGTATATGTCCATCAACAGGTGAATGGAAAAGAAAAGATGGCATCAATGCATAATGCAATAGTATTTGGCCATGAAGAAGAATAAATCTGAGTCCTTTGTAGGGAAATGCATGCACTTTAAAAATACAACATCAGATAAAATAAATCAGACAGATATTAAATTTCACACTGCTTCTCCTATGTTGGAAATCCAAGGTACAATTGAAATAAAGATCAAACTAAAGAGCAGATAAAAGGAAACAAGGAGATTTTTGGCCAATGTAAAGGGACTCAGAAAGAGAGTTGGAGTAGAGGGGAGAGGAAACGGACATGAAAAGAATGAAGACCCATCAGGTGCACGTAGGGCCTGCCCGCAATGCACGTAATTGTTACGCAGCACAAACACAGACTAGAAAGAAACCTTTATAAGGAGAAGGAGATAAAGTGATCTAGGGACAGATGGAGGACACAGGAGGTCCGGGGGGGTACAAAGGGTCAAGCTGTGTTAAGTGCCTGCACCTGCTCCCTGACAGTAATGTAAATGCCATGCACTGCACCGTGTAGTGGTGACTTTTAGATAAAATAAATAAAACAAGATAAAATCAATTTCGTCTAAAAAACACAGATCCACTGGACTATTTTGGCCCTGGATATTAAAGGGTTTCTAAGCCAAAGTGGCCCGTAACCTCTACAAAGTACTGGGTGAAGCACCCATCACTTTACATAAAATGTCTGTGGTGTAAGAAATTAAAAATCTGTCCTTTTTAGGGAAGTGTAGTTCCTTCAGGGTAGTTCTGTTACACACCTTGTCTCTGTGTTGAGATAAAATCGTACACTTTGAGATTAAATTCATATGTTGCAGTGCCCTGTAGGGGCCTTCAAACAAGTCTTTCACATCACACCGTCTTAAAGATTTGATGCCTGTTATACTTCTGCAAGTTTTACCTTTCTTGGCTAGAAATTTTCTGTTACTTTTGTGAGGTTTTCATATGACACGTTTTCAAGATGTGTCCCTATTTCTGATGTCCTCTGCTAAATATGCTCCAAGTGACAGTTCTCTTTAAAAGTAAACTACCTCTAACTGGAAAAATCGTTATAGATGTGGTCCTTTTGGTACAATGAAAGAACTAGTACAGTTCATTTCACTGACACCTAGGTGAACTCATTTTTATGTAACAAATAAAAGCACAGCAGTGCCCAGCCATCAGCTCCTCCTGACCCGGGACTTGCCTGACTCATACAGTCTAGAAATGTTCAACAGTTTTGTTTAGAAATTCATAAAATACATACTTCTGGTTAAATAAAAAGTCCAAAAAGAAATAATGTGTAATGTAAAAGTCCTTGCTTGCCTTTGTCCAATGGTACCACTATGAAAATTCCAATGACTCAGGCACGATGGTATAGACCCGCAAACCAGCCCTCGAGTGTCAGTGGCGATAGTTCAGGAGCCTGTGGACAGCCTGGGCAACATAGCAAGATCCTGCCTCAAAAATCACAGCTAGCTGGGTGTGGTGGCTCCTGCCTATAACCTCAAAATTCTGCTCTGAGTGTCTGATAGGAAGGTCATGATTTCAATGCCAGTCTAGGCACTTAGTGAGACTTTATCTCAAAACAAAAGAAATAAAATAAAAGAATAAAGTAAAATAAAGGCTGGATGTGTAGGTCAGAATGAAGGCCCTTGATTCAGTCCTCAGTCCTGAAAAATAAAAATAAAAACTCTCAGGAGGACCTTTCAAACATCTGGCCTATGAATACATAAATGTGTCACTTTCTCTATTTTGCCATAAATGGGACCATATACCTACAGAAGTTTGCTTTCTTCATTTTTCTTATTCATATAGTAGACTTATTATTTTAAATAGCTTATGACGTTCTCTGCAGTTCTAGCTTTTACAGTTACAGAAAACTGCATAAAAATCTTGCTCATGTATTTTGGTGCACCTGCTCCCATACCTGTACCAAAAATGATTGGAAGTTGACTTGAAGTTGGTGCACTGTTGACTCCCTATCTGGTGACACACCCATGCACACAGATTCTAGGCTACACTCCACACAAACCAACTCCAAATTTTGAAATGCATAGCACTAAGCATGTTACATATTGTAAAGTTTGAGAAATTAATTTGAAGTACAGAAAAGGTTGAGAATCATTTGTAGAATTTATTCTTTGATAGATACATAATAAATCATATGAGCCTTTCTGGAGCTATAACAAAGCATGGATTCACACGGAGATAATTATTAACTAACACTTCTGTCTTTCAGAGAATAAATTTTCCTTGCATTCCCTGTCAGTGCAATTGGCTTTATAGTGCTCAGGATATATGTTAATAGCTGTCAAATCCCATTCACATAGTTGATTTTAATCCATATTATATAGCACCGAAAATTTGGGGAATACATTCTTTTAATAATGTATTTTCCTTATTGTTTCAGTTTTTCAAAAAAATGATGACTATTCATCTATAATTTTACCCAAATGAATAATAAAATAGTGAAATGGCCTAGGACAAGAGCGGATTACTGGAGCCCGCCAGGAACAGTATTGGCCTTGGTTACCATGTACACCTAATCAGGCACTTTGAAGGTTTGTCTTTATCAGTTTTATCTCAAACTAATTACAGTGTCTAAAAATATTAAAAAATGACATTGTAAAACTTGCCAAAGGCTTCTTTTCTTTTTACAAATATAGAATGAGATCTATCATTTATTTATATACTAGATAAATATTTAATGAACATCCAGTATGTTTTCACTGAGTACATAAAGTATAAATAGCGCATATTTTCTTTCCAGACGTATTAGCTATTCCTGTTGCAAAATAGATGTTCAATAAATATTTTTTGGATAAATAAAGAATCCTTCACTCCAGGTTTTGCAATAAGCAACCAATAAACACCTATACCATAATCTAAAGCTGGTCAGACTGAAGGAGAAGAGAGTGACACGGAAATGGAAAATTCAGGTGTCAGTGTTTTACTATTTAACTTTTAGATGTCTCATAAACATCAAAATGGAGATACCAAAAGGAAAAATAAATGAGTCAATTATTTAGGAACATATTTAATCTGCACAGAAAAATTTTGGAGTTACCATAATATAGAAGAATTTTTAAGTGGTGGAATTTTTAAAATAAGAAATAGAAGACTAAAGTGTCACTAAAGAATAAAATATGATTAAGGAAATATATGTATAACGTATTTATTTATAGAAATATTCCATATCAAAAAAGGAAATATTCAATGTCTTAGTTATTGTTAGCTAAAGTAATCTAAAATGTAAAATGACATAAAAGCTTAATTCAGTTATAAATGACACTTGAGAAGCATTCAAATTTTCAGGAAAAGCCAGTGAGTCAGTTTGCCTAAAAGAGATCAAGATGTAGCACAAAACCACAACCACTCTCCTGTGATATTACTATTTCACCAAGAGATTATGAGCCAAATGAGCAAAAGGGAAGGTCAAAGACGGTACGCTGTGAACCAACGGAACAAAGGGCTCCAATGTGTTAATCCACCCACGCAGTTCACCTGGGTAACAGAAAAATTATCACATGCATTTCAGATTTGTGTTATGTATGTATGTTCTGTAAATATGTACTCACTGTGTGTTTTCATGTATTATATTTTTATATAAGTATATATGGACATGTACACACATATATGAGAAAAACGGAGACAGTGTGTACATGTGTGTGTGCGTGTGCGTGTGTGAAAAACAACAGTAGCCCTGCTATCAACCAGGAAAGGATAAACTCATATATGATGGGGACCGAGTTGTTTGCACTAGGAAAAGGTGATGCCCGTGTTCTGGCCTGTATGTAGATGCCCTGAGGCATCATGCACTCAGAGGGGAGGTGGCAGGATTAAGGGTGTGTGGTACTGGATGAGTCCACTTTGGGTTTAGCCTTGTTCTCTGTGGGGCTGAATGGATTTACTGAAGAACCCCACCCCACCCCCGGTGTGTTGGCACTTTCTGAAAGGCTTGCAGTGAGCATGGAGCAGAGAGCGAAGAGGAGGCTTGATGCTGCTGCGCTTGTGCCTGCCCTGCCATGGACTGTTTCTCCTTGCTCTGCAGCTCTGCCTCGCTGTCCCACCTTGCAGCTGCCTCACTCTGACAGAAACCTCCACGAACCGTGAGCTAAAGTAAACTCATCCTATCTTTACCTTGCCAGTATCAGATATTTTGTCCCAGCAATGAGAAAGTAACTAAGACAGCCTATGCCACGTTATATATGTATATATAAACTCCAGAAAGAATAAAGATCTAACTTTTGAATAATAATATTTCAATCTTATACAAAATATATTTTTGTTGATAGAAATTCTTACCCAGGTCAAAAATCACAAACCAGAGCACAAGCAGATGCTCAATAAATACATACTAAAGGAATTAAAAGATGGAAAACATGTTTACATTAAAGTTCTTAAAGTTCTCTCACTTTAGACTATTATTTAGAAAGTTAAAGGAAAAGCCACATTTAGCAGCTACTTTTTATCATACTTCAGCAAATCGATAATAACAAAAAGTGAACAACTGAGGTAAAATTGTCTAAGGACATAGGCAACAACAGACTTAGCAAAAAATATTCTACCAAATAATCAGAAAATGGAAACGTGAAACCAGTGTGACACACTTAACATTCTTCAGATTAAAAGACATCCAGTGACAACAGCAAACATTAGGCGTGGTGCGGAGAGAGGAGATTTCTCATAGACTGTTGGCGGAGCATAACTGATTGAACTATTTCAGAGAAGTCATTCTGTACCCTATGAGCTCTCATAGAAACCTGACATTAGCTGAGAGATCCCATCTACAGACCCTCTAACCAGTTTTTACTTCTTAATCAACAAAATATCCAAAGAAGCAATTTCCCTCACTGTTTCCTTAATATTTGTAGAAATGAAATTCTCAGAAAGACAAATCAAGAATTTAGCACATACCTTACTTGTAGGAGGGGAAGAATCTCATCAGATATCCAGGCACTTAGTGCCCTTAATCATTACTATATGTCACACTCTTAGAACATTTGTGATCTTTTTAGGAAGTAAGAATCCATATGATATTTTGCCTCTTCAAACACAGGGGTATTAAGGATTTCCTTTGCAGTGCATTCTGATTCATAGCTCTGTGTGGTTAGTAGTCATCTAGATATAATTCCTGAAAGCAATGTGACTCTTCAGAGTTTAATGAACTCCTAAATTGTTGACAAGAAAATAGTTCTGATTCCTCAGAATATGCTATCATATTTTATCATTAAAAAAACTTCTCAGGAGAAATACATTGAACCAGCTCATGTAGTAAAACTTAGGGCAAATGTCATCCATGACTTTATGGAAGGGTTTCTCAGCAATCTGCTTTTCCCCTTAAAACAAGTACTTTATAATACTTAATAATAATCATCATCCTTTAATACCCAATCTGCTCATCTATAAAACAAAAGGCTTTCAATGCATGTTATAATATTCTAGGGTTTGCAATAAGACCACCACGTTGCCTTCACTAGAGATGAAAGGAATTTGCCAAGATAGATCAATTGAAAAAATTATCCAGATTCACTATGTCTATTTATAGTAGTTCTTGTAAATTTCCAGACCACTGGAAGATATTTAATATTAACATGAAACTCTCAGGACCATCTAAAAGAACTACAAGAACTACTTCCTTTATAAAGAATAAATCATGATGCTGAAAATTCAGTCATCCATCTTTAAAGTGAATACATATTTCCCTGTTATGAAAGGATGAAAATATATATATATTCACATATGTATATACATTCATTGAAAAAATTGAGTAACATAGTCTCCATACCTGTGGACACAATGTTTCCAAGTGATTGGCTGCAATTCTGACAATTTTAATTCCGTCTTCATTTGTTGACATGGAACAAGCAAGATTTGCCACCTTAAATATAATTTAAAATAATAGAAACGTTTTAGAACATCAAGGAAATGCAAAAACATTTATTATACTGGATGTGTTAGGACATGTACTCATTGCCTGAAGATACAGAGACAGAATTCTCACAAATGTCACTGCTCTATATTTTATGAAAGAATTCGAAGACTCTTCTTAAAATAAATAACAACAAAAGGCTCTAGAGAACTGCTTAAACAAAAAGAAAATGCTAATCAGTGAAGCACTAAACCCTCTGGGGTCTCTTGGTGTCAACATCTGACCCATGGTAAGAAGCTCCTATGGGACTGGAAGAAATGATCTTGGATTGCATAGTAGTAAGTTCTTGGAATCTTATATGATTGTGGTTTATTTTGTTTGTAATTGGTTTATTATTTCCCAGAGATCTATTATGCATACTTAAACTGCATTAAGCATGAAGGTATTGTATTCATGTTTTATTCAGTATCAAATATACTTCCTAGCTGGACAAAGAAAAGATAAATACTTTTCCCTGTTCTTAATTTTCTATTACAACTTAATGGACATTATTTGACATTAAAGCAGTCAGTTTGAATCAAGCATTAGTGACACCAAAATTTATTTTCTATTATTGCTTTTGAAATTTACATTCTCTTGTAGTAAGTGTTCTTTTATGGGTGTTCTTTTTAAATAATTATCATTATTTCCATGACCTATATCCAGTATTTACAAATAGTTTCTTCATATCAAAACCATGGGGAAAGGTGTGGAATTGTTTTCTCTGAAGCCCACTCTTGGTTAACATTTCTCTTGCTGGCACAGTGATCTCTGATCTATGAAATCCATTATTGTCTTTATCATTGCAAGAAGTAGTTTTTCTAACGTCTCTTCCTAACTTCTCTAATGTCCCAGTCATTATGTATAAGTATTCAAAATATATTGTTGTGGAAAATCTGCACATTGCAAGGCTGCTGCTGGATCACTACTGTAAGAGTTCCACTGACTATTATTTATAGTTTTTTGCTTTTTATAGCATCACTTTTAATATGTCAATAGTCAAACAACTTCTTGGCTCACATTTACATATAATAAAATAACAGGCATACATTATTTAGCTGTGGAGGGGCCTTGTTCACATTATTAATGTGCATGGAAATGGCTTAGTTGCAAAGGTCTTTTGTTGGCTTGAAGGTCACAGTGCCTCAACTTGCATATCTGACACATAATTAGTGCATTTGTGAAGTACTTGAAAAGGGCAACAGTTTCTCTGTCCTCCCCAAGGCCTCTCCCTGATAGTGAAATTCAACAGTGTCATTGCTTTAATGCTCACATGAGTTTACACCATTGCTGCAGAAAATACCTGTAAAGCTGAGTACTGTGTGTTTAAAGTAAAAACAAAAAACTTAAAAGCTTGTTGGCTCTATCCTTCCATCAAATTGCACTACTGCTGATTACCAAAACTATAAAATTTTAGAAAACTGAGTCCATGTAGACAAATTCTTTTCAGTGTATCGTTTTTATCTCCCTTTAGAAAACATCATCCTTATTCTGGACATTTACTGTACATGATGTTTATTGGAACCCAATCAACAACATAAGAATTATCCTAAACACAGTTGAGGTTTAAATTTGCTGAATTAATTTTTTACCAAACTGTCAAATAAAAATGCAACATCACTGAAAATCACATTTTCTAGTCAAAGATTTACATTCAATGAATGATCATTCTAGCATTGTGCAGGGCCCATGCCTATCTGAACTTCTCTTTATTATAACAGGTCCATATCAGCAGCATTTCTAGGCCATCAGATGCTATTTCAAGACATGCATTGTGTTGTACAGACAAGGTTTAATTCATAGTGTACTGTGACAAAGAAAAAATGTAAAAGAAATAAAATATCATCATATTTTCTAATCTACATTTTCCAAATTTAAACATTTTCCAAAATCACATGGACATAATGAAAGCCAATTATTTTCTTATGAAAATAATTATTACTAAACTGTGATGTGTGTCTTTTTAGGCAGTTGTGTGTTTTCCTAAGCTCAGCACAAAGATAACTACCTGTCAAAGAAAACAGCATGCAAATAAAATACGTTGGAAATAGCTTCAGATACACTGATATTTAACACCTTTGGTTTACGTAAATCTATGTTTCAAAAATCTTGGAAACTGAGGCTCAGGAATGTTTTAGAGACCAATACAATGGCGTTTGAATCTGATTCCCACAATAAGCTTCTCGAGCTGGGAAAGTTGGTAATTCCTCTGACTCTATTTTGCTCTTATGAAATGTGTACGGCAATGCTGAGCTCCCGGGTGTTCCAACAGTTAAATGAAGCAGCCAGCAGAGAGGGCCTCATACCTGCATGTTCTGACCCTGTGTGACCTTCCATCCATCCTATCCAACCCCCAGCTATGGGCAAGGGAGAGAATCTTCATTCGTTCAGAGGATTTCTAGAATCAAAACCTTAGAAGCCTAAATTAAATTTCTAAACAAAGCCCAAACTCAATTGTTTACAACAGCCATAGAGAGAGAAAAATATAAAGTTTAGATGCAGCTCAGTGCCGCAGTATGATGAGTACACACGCCTCATCGCAAGGCAGATGCCTCGACGACGGCACAGGAAAACATTATTCGTATCCATCCTAACAGTCTGCTCGGTTTCTTTAGTTCTCAGGTGACCTCTGATCCTGCTCACTGAATCCTCCACTGTACACAGACAAAAACAAAAATCAAATAGAGAGAAGAAATACACCTGAGCCAATCAATGGCAGGAAACCTGCTAACTAGATATGTGTGTGTGTGCTCTTCACATTTGGTTAATTAAAGTACCAGCAAAGGTCTCCTCACTGAAATGATGGAACAGACTTTGTATTGATTTGTGTTGTACTTTTAGCCAAGCCTAAGTAAAGTAAGATCAAAATTATTCTAAACAAATAAGAATGAAGACATTTGGATAAATTCACATGGTCGTTAAAAAGAAAGGCTACGGTGAAATATTTGTACTTTTTATGAAAAGATTAAATTATATTAAAATTATCACCAATAATTTTTCCAGTAACTATAAAATGAAACAAAATAAAATCTTTAAACAGAAACATGTTGTCATATTAAGAGAGAAGTGAGATTTTCTATTAGTACCTTTATCTGTTTAAATTTATGTATTTTTAATTTCTTTTTAATTTCCTAGATTGTCAGTAGTACACGTCTTTAGATGTAAGGGTCACATTCACGGTGGGAAGCAGGTACCTGTACGTAGTGCAGTTTACTTCCTTCCTGACAAGTCACAAGGCAGCCAGCCTCACCCCCCTGGTGGGAAAACTTTAACTCTCAGTATTTCTCTCATTTCCTCACCTGTTCCACTTCAGTTCCCCTCGGCCACAAAAGCTATCTCCGCCCTCATTCGCTCTGGCAGTTCACCTGCTCGGTTGTTCTGACACGGGCAACTCCTGCCGTTCAGGCTTCTGGCCTGGATGCCCTCCCAGCTGATCCAGGCTTCGGGTCTTCTGGCCCAGGGACAGCTCCTTACCCCACCCCACCCCCTCCAGAAAAAAGAGCTTAAAGGCCCACGCTTTCCTCAGCTCGGGGTTACCTTGGCCCGCTAGGTAGTCTGCTACTCTGTCCCTCCCCCAATAAACACTTCCCTCGTGTCTGAAGGGCTGGGCTGGTTCCGTGTGGGTCTCGGTTTCTATCCCTTTCATTCCCCTTTCCCTTCCGTTCCACCCTCTCCCTCCGTCTCACGGTCGCCTTCCCATTTACCCAGCATCAGCCTTCCGTTTTCTATTGCCCGTCTTTTCTTTTGCTAGCTAAATTATTTATGCTTTACGTATCTCATATAAGAGAAGTCATGTGATATTTAAGACAAAGTCATGTGATATTTAAATATTTAGATAGTTCACTAAACATTATGCCCTCAAATTGCACTCATTTTTATACAAATGACTCAAATATATCCTTCTTTCCTCCATCATGAATAAATAATACACTTTCCTTACCCTTTCATTGTAGACTGCCTCCAAGATTTAGGAAGCTACCCAGAAGTTGAACATCAGAGTCAAATACAATTTCTAGTTTTAGTGTTTGGAGTAATCTCCATTCTTTTTCCAGTAAGTATAAAATGAAACAAAAATCTTTAAACAGCAACATGCTGTCATATTAAGAGGGGAGTGATTTCCATAATGGTTGTGCAAGTTTATATTCCCACTACAGTGTGGAAGGGTTTCCTTCCCCACCACCACCGCCACCCCCAAAGCTTTTGTTAGTTTGATTTCTTGATGTCAGGAGTTTTTGTCAGTTGAGATAGACTCTCACCGAGGTTTTAATCTGATTTCCTCTGGTGGCCGTAAGTGTTCAACAATTCTCACGTATTTATGGCCCTTCATACTTCTGAGAAGTGTCTATTCATTTCAATTGCCCAGGTTTTACTGGATCTTTCGTTTGGGGTTTTTAAAAATATATTCCACATATTAGTCCATCTGAAGAGTAGCTGACAAATTTTTTTTTCTCATTCTGTAGGTTCTCTATTCATTTTGCTAGACGTGCAGTTTGTTTCTGTGTTAAATCTAGGTCTTGGATTTGAGTCTTTTCCCTCTGCACCAGTCTTGTGCTATGAAATGTGTGTCAAACTCCAGACCTTCAAACTTGTCTGACCTTCCTGCTCTATGCTGACTATAAAAATATCAGTGCACTCAGCAAGTCCTCACCAAACCATTCCTGCTGCGAACAAACTTGGTGGTGTTTGTTCACCTTATCCAAGTTTTTGATTCATGCTCTGTATAAAAATTAGTGTTTCTGTCATGTTTTCTACTTGCTAGACTTTGACTTTTCCTCTTTATTTGGCAGAAAACATGGCACTCTTGCTCTTTTACCTGTAATCTGGGGTAAGAACTTCTTTGCCCAGGAACCTGGGTACCATGTAGAACTCTGCATGTAGGTTTATTCTGTCCCTCCCGCTCCATCAAGCGCAGGAGTATGGACATTCCCGACCCAAAACCATAACTCACCGGTGGTAGAAATGAATACTCTGCCACAAAAATATGATAAGCTTGCATTATTTGTACAAAAAGGGATGCACCTCAAAACCATAATGTTAAGTGGAATAAATCAGATATGGAAGCTTAAATTTGATCTGGTCTCTCATATATGAGAAAGATAAAATAGAAATAAACTAAAAGGCAAAGCAAAAGACAGGTTACAAGAAACATGGAGATTGACATTTTGCAGAAGGAAAGATGACCAAGAGAAGTGTCAAAAAGAGGGGACGATAGAAGAATTAAGATACATGTTGATACATATACATGCATCAACTTTCTGCAATGAGTACAATCATTTTGCACTCCAAACATCCACTAAAACAAATTTTAAAACATAGAATAAAACATTTTGAACTTAGGATTTATTTCAATAACCCTTAAATAAATCTTCTATCCTACATGAAAATTCCAGTACTATTGACTTTTATTGCTGACTGAAAGAACAATTAATGTTTAAGTATATGATCAATCTCGCAAGTCTGTATTTGTTTACCTGAGTATCCAAATTGAAGATATCAATATGTAATACAACAACCACTGTTAATTTCCTATCACCTTGTCTGAGATTCTGTATTGCTTGAGTTGTTTTTGTGTTATTTTATAAAGGTATGTGTGTTTGTTAAGATGTTTTTGTTCTTTTATCTTTAAAAGAAAAAAAGAAAATTCTGATTTTATCATTAATTTTTTCTAGCCTAGTAAAGGTTTTCTATTTTGTAAAGTATTGAGTACAACAGCATGCCATATTTTAACATTCCAATATTGAGTTTTACCTGAACTCTTAGGCATTCTAACAGTCCTCTCAGTCATCTCAGACAACTGAAATGGGATCTAAGTCGGGAATGAACACAGCATTTGGACAGCTGCGTATCACACATCATTCGGTCACAAGAAATTCTCATACGTGATACAGGTTTTCAAGAACATGAAACAAGTTTTGATGTTTGGAGAGACTTCTGTTCTCGAGCATTCACAGTTCCTATGTAGGTCACATAGTTAACTGTAACATCATGTCACCAAATACTCTAGCTCTCAGTGGGACAGAAAGGTCACTGTCTCATTTTTACACATTTTTCTCGCTGGCAGATGGTCATACCTCTCCTATGTAAACACTTCTAGGGATAGAGAATTTACTGTTTTGCAGGATATCCTATTCCAATTGGAGGAGTATCAAAATTATGTTACAAAACTCACCTTAATAAGGAAGTAAAATCTTCAACAATTTTCCCATAGTAGTTATAGAAAGCTGCACCAATAGAAAGTTTCAATATTGTACTTATGGAGTGAGGGAGATTGTGGAAATAATAGAATAGAATCAGTGAGTACTTATTAAACAGATAAGTCTATCTAGTTCCCTTTTGACTGCATAGAGGAACTGGATTGGATGTATAATAGGATTTTCTAAAATCCTGCCCCACCATGGTGATTCTGATATACCAGCTACCCTCCCCAACACACACACACACACAAAACCACAATAACCACACACAAGTACTCACTAAGATCTTGCTTGATTTTTGCATACATGGATAAACATTCTGTTCCAAAAATTAGTGTAAGGGGGGTGAAAACCCAGAAAAGTTTGATCTGAGTATTTATGGACAAGTCTGGGAGGTCATACAAAAGGTTTCACATTGGGAGACAAATTGCTAATTGAGAAATAGAAAAAAAATTGTTAAATCAGAATATCCAATAAAGAAGAAAATGAAGTATACAAGGAAATTTCTGGCTGTCCACTTGGAATTATTCCTCCTCTGGTAAGAACACTTGGTTTTACCTTGGAACTGAACCAGAAATTTATACACCAAAAACGTATTAGTTTTAAGTGCCTCCTTTTATCAATGTTAAAAGCTGGAAATGCAGATCTGTAATTACTTCTGTGGAGAGCACCTTCTAATCAAATGACCGCCTCTGCATTTAGCTGCTAGAATGTTCTGGTCATGCAATACAAAGAAAGGGGTGTTTGTCTGAGGTTTTGAACATATAAATAAATGTGTTTATATTTGTCTTCTCTTTGCTATCAAACCCTTCAATGCTTATGAGAAATTTCACCCATGTAATACAATTGAACATCAAGTTCCTGAATAAAATGACTTACATTTTTAAAATTTATCTTTCTATAAAGTGATCATTCTGTTTGAAAGCCATCCCCCATAACACCTTTTCAAAATTATATCTATACTTCAGGACATGGTCAAACATATACTCATTATAAACTATTTTCAGATACCCTGGATCAGAACTAATAGTTCTAATCCCAGACTCATGATTATCGTGCACACTCATTGTCCCTAAAATAGCATTGCTATCAAATGTTGAGATGCTCAGGGGTAATACAGAGATCAATTTTTAAAAAGTTTCATTATGCAAAATACCCTGAAAATAGTATTTAGTCCACATAAATGAATAAAAAGAATAACTCATTTTTGTCCATCTGAATCTGAATCATCATGAATATAAATGATTTTCTATTAGGTAGAAATTAATACAGATGAATTGTGTTTTTTAGAATCCTGAGTAAAATTTAATTTGTTCATTAGAGCTGTGACCTTCTTCCACCCCTTGTCCCTTAGAAAGTTCCTAAATATCTGCAATATTAGCATAAAGTTAAGTATTATTGCTTTACATCATGGAGGAAGATACAATACCTTAGAAGAGAAAGACCTTGGATTATTAAATTTAATTTCCTTGAACTGATTTCCACCTGAATATGTATGTTCTTTGGGAACATCAAGATGACAGATCCATTGCAAATACGCATGTGACTATAGCACATCACTGACTGAGGATGCAGAAACAACCTAACTAAATGGGTTTTTTCAGTTTTTAATGCAATATTTACAGAGCAGCTTTGGGCTTTTCCCTCAATTTAGATAAAATATAATGCACATAACTTTTTCAAGAGGCACAAAGAAGAAAAAGAGTGATCTATACCTTTTATCATATTAAAAGGCAGCAAAACTGTAAAGTCATTGGCTAACTCACTAACAGATGGAATACTAGAAGTTCTTCAGATTGGTGGGAGACACTGAGAGTCAGACTAGGTAATCGATGGTTTGCAATGGAGATGCATCAGTACACATGCACAGTCAGGCATGTAGCTAAAGAAGTCCGCAGAAGGAAGATTCAGAAGAAGGTCATTAGCTTATGAATGGTAACTGGACATGATTATGTAAGGGAGAAGTGTTCTTTGGGTTTCTGCGTGTGTGTGGTAGGGCTACTGGGAACCGAATTCAGGACCTTGTGCTTGCCAGGCAGGTGCTGTGCTGCTGAGCTGTATCCTGATGGGAACAAGTATTCTTAAAAGAAAATCTAAGATAAGAATAACTGTTAGACAGAAAGAAAAGGAGAATCCTGCAGTGAGACTTAGCAAAAGGGGCTCAAGACAGAAGTTATTTGCAATAATGTGGCATCATGGGGGTCAGCAGAAGAGCATTTCAAGGAAATTTATTAAATATCAAGTTATGAGAGGTCAAGATAGTAATCCTGGAAAATACCCATTGCTCAGCTACCCAGAAAGCCACGATAATCATTCTTAGAGCGTTTGGCTGACATGATGGTCACAGTAGCCTTGCACAGACAGGACCAGGGGGCGTTAGGCAGCTCAAGAACGTTGTAACTCAAAGCAGAGAGCAATAGGTTACCTAGTAACACTTTCTGTTCTCATCTGTCTACTTCTTTTGAGTCTTCCTCCTAATCATTTCTTGAACCACACATTTTGCTTGTTCTTCAAGCTAGTTATGCTATCAGTCTTACCTCTTTAATGTTGCCTTTAGTCTTACCTTTATTGTCAACAACTGTGCTTTCTCTGCAATATGTTCATCACACTGCACCCAATTTTTTTCAAATGCAAATATGATTCCAACATCATCATCTCCTAATTATCACACGATTTTGCCTTTGATAGATCAGACTTCACTTCTGGCACAGGACACTTGCACATGCCATTCTCTCTAGTCAGGAAAGCTCTCTTCTTTCATTTTCACTGCCTCTTTCATACCAGTCAGACCTGCTTAATGGCTATCTATCACAGCTCTGCTCACAAATTATTCCTGTAAAAGTTTCTCAGTGTCACTATATCCCCCTTGTCCCTAACATCTCCACAGAACAAAGTGCAGCTTTTCCTCTGTAGCAGATTCTCACTCACTGGTAAGTATATCCCATTACAGGTGTCCTTTTCCCTGTTGTGCAGCAGCAGGGGTCTCGCTCATATTTGGCCCACAGTCCATGACATATGGGAGCTGCACAGCAAATGCTTTTTCAGTGAATGAACATGTGCATGGGTGAATGAATCGGCACGCTTCAGAATATATCATTTTCTTAAAAGAAGATGAGAAAAAGAAAGAAAGAAAACGGGGTTTGAGGGAGGAGTCAGCAACAGAAATTCAGGACAAGAGAGAAAAGAGGATGAAATTTCACTTTGAAATTCAGGCAATGTTCCACAAAGGTTCAGACAGCTGGACTTCAAAGAGGAGTAGCATGTTTGTGCGCAGTCTGACCATCGTACTTAACTCGTCTAGGGGGAGTCACTTCTTTCAAGCTTGATGTTCACTTGAGATATCAAGTTGAGAACTCCTGAATAGCTACCAGTGGAGTATTTAATTTATTTATTTTTAATCAAATAAAATAATTCTTCAAAGGGCCCAAGCTGGCTGCCAAATGTGGCAGATGGAACAGGGTGCAATAATGCCTGTCAACAAAATCAGAAGCTTTAGAGTTCCTTTGGAATATAATGTTCATTTCGCTTCTAAGAAAGCCTAACTCAGAGGCCTAGACCTAAGTCTGAAAAGTTTTACAGTGAACAAATGACCTTTGGCTAAATGTACCAGCCTTTCATTTTTCCTGGTGGAGCAACACTCTTCCATTACTTCTGATAAGAAGAAGAAATAAACATGAATTATGAATTCTGTATGACATTGAATTATAAAACTATGCATGTAAACACATAGCAAGGTGTGGGAAACAATTTTAGCAAGTAACAAATATTGATTATGCACCTGTTTTGTGGAACTGGAACTTCCAAGAAAGTAAAGAAGTTAAAGACCTCAGAAGTGAACCTCAGGAAGCAGAATGTATTTAAAGGGTAGGGGAAGGGGTCAGTCTCTAAGCTGCAACCTCCGAGCATGGCAGGACGCCGGAAGTAAGTGAATTTAGCTTAGGTCATGATAGATAGTCCAATAGTCGGGGGAGGGGGGATGATCTCATATGAGAAATTTTTACCAGAGAATTTCAAATCCTCTTGAACTGTGCATTTCAGATGTTCCCCAACTTTCTGATCCCTGGATCATACAATCCTCTCTGATAAAGGGGCTAATATGACCTTTGCCTCTACTCCTGTTTGTCCATCTATAAATGGAGGAACACATTGATTTTAGTTCCTTGCCCTCTTCCGTTTTAATCATTGTATTTGATTTCATATATAACTGAGAATAACAGAGGGATTAGACAGAGAAGCAGGGCTATCACGGAGTTTTATCAGGTTAAACATGAATTTATAAATGACATATTAGCTGATTGAATCCAAAGATGTAATAAAAGAACAGTAATGGAGCAACAGAATGTGGTTTATCCCAGAAATAACCAAAGGGCTCACAATTAGAAAATGTAACGGTAAAATTTCTGTTTTACTAGATTTCAATAGATTTTTAAAAAGCTTGTGGTTACAGTATTATGACTATTGTTATTAAAGTGAAACACAACTAAAAAATAACCTTAGTGATCTTAGAAACTAATGTTAAAAAGAAAAATCTGTATTTTCACTATATGAAAGTTAATCAATATTTTGCTCAAAGTGTTAGTGTAAATAAATCTAAAAAATAAATGATAGCTATAAATACTATAAAACAGAGAAAATCACTTTTATTCTCAGGGAGCACAATTATCTAGTTAAAGTGTGCATAATTATTGGAAAGGCTGTTATAACTACCAAGTATTCAGTAATTCAGGAATATAGGATCAATAATATAAATTATTTTTCTATATATCAGCTAGAATCAAAAGTTTTAATAAAATTTCTGTCATAATAGGAAATATGTCACATGTCATAAATTTCATAGCAACATATATCTATTGTAGAATGAGCATAATTATAGATTTATTTATTAAGTTTTCTTAATTATATAAAAAAGAGCAAAATGAATATGGAAAAAATAGCATATTCCTGGTTAGGAAGAGTCAGTATTTTTAAACTCAATGCCAACTTCCACTAAATTTTTCTGTGAATAGATCTATATTGAACTTAGGTTCATTTTAATATATGGCTGGAAGAATATAGGAAAGGATAGCAGAGGAGATTAACATAAAGGAGGAAATTTGTATTCTCCAAGGCAGTGGGAGAAAATGGTAGTAATGGCTCATATGACTACTTCAAGGGGAAAAGGTCAACGCTTATAAAGGAACCGACTCAATCACAGTACAAAAACTAACAAATGTCAAATATTAAAAATCTGTAAAGTAAAAATACAAAGATGAACAAAAATGTTTTATACATAACCAGAAATTATTCATAGTATAAAAGGCATCTAAGCATCAAATAAGAAAGGATCATATAATAAACAGACAGAATATTCAAATCAGTACCTCATATATGAGACACATTGACCAATGAATACATAAGCTTTGCCAACTACCTCTAAGTAAGCAGGAAATACAAGTACAATGAGAAAATGGCTTTCTGCTGGCAGATTAGCAGTATTCTGAACCTCTGATATTTGTAATATTTCTCAGAGAGTGAGAAAGCACTTGGAAGGTCAGTGGCCAATGCCTCAGATGGCAAATGAGCCTGCTCTGTGACAGTGCAAACTGTACACTGCTGCAGAAATATCACTGAATCTGCCTTCAGGAAGATTTGATATATGAATGAATATACAGCCACAGGGAAACTTTAATTGTAAAAGCGAAGAAGGATCATAGTAGTTTTCAGTATGGCATAAGTTACAGACGTCTGTGAAATATGCAATAAACATTTCTGCTGCTATACAATACAAAAGTTTATAATTTTAATTACTATTTTGTCATTGAAACAATATTTATACATGCTTATTTGGTACAATGTAACATTTTTTATGTTTGTTTTGGAGGTAATCAATTCTGGATAATTATCCATTACCTTAGACTTTAAAAATTTTTATGGTAACACATTCAAGTTCTCTCTTCTATTTTGATATATATAATCCATTACTTTTAATTATATTCACTTTCTATGCATTAGAACACCAGAACTTACTCCAACCATCCAATAACAACATTGTATATAATTTTAAGCAGAAATTTTCTAGAATGTATGTAAAGTGTGATTAGATTTGAATTGTTTTAAGTTACATATGAATGCAAAGTATAATAAATTTCAACATTTAAGTTTGGTTGCATATAGAAAAGAAGTTGGATTACTATCTATTTCTATTAAGAAAACATTCCTCCTCCTCCTCCTCCTTTTTTTTTTTTTTTTTTTTGGTCCTTTTGAGACTGGGTCCCATTATGCAGTTCAGGCTGGCCTGGAGCTCACTTTGTAGCCCAGTGTGGTCCCAAACTCACAGTGATCCTCCTGCCTCAGCCTCCTGAGTGCTGGGATTACAGGCATGTGCCACCATTCCCTGCCAAAGAACTTCCTCTTCTAACTATCTCTATATTGGGTAAAATTTTCTTAGTATAATTTTCACTGTCTTAATAGTTAAATTAGCATTCTAATTTATGAAACTAATGACTGAAGAAATAGTTCTACATGTACTGATGTGGAAATACCTGAATGCCAGCTGAAGCAGAATGCGTAGCACTGCACTTACTGGAGATGGTGAGCTGGTTATGTCCTGTGTGTGTGTGATTGATCTGTGACATGATCCTCATCAGAAACAGTAAATATCTGAAGAGAATCCAACTACTTTCAACTGTCTTCACACTTGTAAAATATTTAAGATCTGGCTTATATAATGAGAATGAATGATTTTTGTAATCAGGAAAAGAAATACAGTTATTTTTATTTTAAGAAAATAAACTTTCTTTACCTGCAGCTGAACATTTAATACTAATCAAGAAGACTGTAGCTAATGACAAACTCTGTAGCTAATGCAAACTCTGAACATTCAAAACCATTTAAAATAGGGTTTCCAGGGAGTAGGTGTATATATATATATATATGTATATGTCTGCTGTGTCTTTCTTATAATAACATAAGAAATACTGATAAGTAGAAAATAGCTTTCATTGTCTCCTACACTGTCACATTTTAAGTGATGGTTCACAGTATGATGGATAACTCACAACAGGGGAAGCAGGCACTCCTTTTCCTTGTCTTGACTGCAACAGAAAAAAATAAGTAAACCAAATGCCAATGGCAAAATCATCCCACCCAGAAATCATCTTAGCAGTGAATTAAAAATCAATTTATTTGCAGTGAGAAAAATTTCATGCAGTGTGTGTGTGTGTGTATGTGTGTGCGCCCACCTCTGTCTGTCTGCAGTAGGCACAAAATAACTATTTTCACGACTGAGGAACTGTAACAGGGTCCTTACTCCAGCCTTCTTATCTCACCCACATCCTCCAATTGTATTTACATTTGCGTCTAAACTTCTTATTCTTCTCAAATGAGTCATTAAAGATGGAAATACTCACTTCCTACCTGGGTATGTGTCAGTGTTGCCCTGGGCAATAGGCCTCAGTACCTGTTGCAGTATGTGTCTTCACACAAGAAACAGATGAGCTGCCAGCAAACACGAGTGTACACACACGCTTGCACCAGCACAGCACTCAGGTGTATTTGGTTGTTACAGTATTGCGTTCAATGAATTATGAGAAATACATGTTCCATAGCTCAAATTGTCTTCAGAAATAAACTGTGCAAAAGCCCCATCTTATCAAACACTTTCTTTTATTTTGGAACCCTCTATAACCGTTTCTGAATAATACACATACTGCACATTGATACATGATGTAAATTACAAAGGTAAGACCAGCCAGGTTCTTCAAGGTCTCTCTCTAAATTGAACTATTATTCACCCCAGAATTACTACTCAGAGAATAAAGGTATGTGCCAACTAAATGATAATAAACAGCACAAAATAAAATTTGTTTTACTTATCAAAATGATGGGCTAGGGATATAGCTCAGTGGAATAAGCGCCTGCCTAGCAAGCGCAGGGTCCTGAGTTCGTTCCCCAGTACCGCCAAAAAAAAAAAAAAAAGACTGTCTACTTATCAAAGTGACAAGAGATCGCATGCATAAATTAAAGATTAGATCAAGCGTCATTTCCTAAACTAGTGTTTTATTTTGCTGTCTGCTGAGGCCAAGCATAATATGAAGCATGCACACCCAATAAACTGTTATTAATGGGATCATTGTATAAAAGGCAGATGTCAAAAATACTATTATTAGCTTTCATTATTCTTGAAATTGACATCAAATTTCAAAGCAATTTTATTACCAGCAATCTGATTTATCATGTCACATGGAGAGAATTGATCTTCTTAGAGAAAAAGAGTAAATTATAGACAACACACATTTACAGTGCATTTGATTCTGAACCAACAAGTTTTCTACATGTTGTTCTGTTTAAATGCAGTTATACGAACAGAAGGTGTCGTACACTGAAAAATTAGCTGTAAACTCCACATCCAGATAGATTCCTTACTTTCTCAGAGAGCAGGCCTCTTAGCTGAATGACAGCAATCAACTAACTAGAACTTTCTATTTTGGATGATATCAGAACAATAGCCTTGCAAATGTTTTTATTTTTTCCTGGAAGGTATCTACTTATGTTATAACTATGAGAAAAATAGATAAAGATGAAGATGACAACTTTAGTATAATTATAATACCAGAGACAGATGCTTACACCTAAGTATAAATACCCGGTGGTGAGACAGACTGAAAGAACAATGGGTGTGTTGTGTGTGTAAGAGTACTAAGATAAGCATAATTGTATACGTGTGTATGGAGACCACACCCAAAGCGGAAAAATCAGTATACTACCATTAATTCCCATGATTTATATATCCACTCATTTTTGTTCTCTGGACCCTGGAAGACCTCCTTGAATGTCTTCTGGATTTAAATCATATGGTAAAAGTGGGGTGTAATTAATTTGTGATATGGGATGGAAAGACTTAGCCCATATAATTTTGACAGGCACATCCCATTAAATGTTTAATCTTAACCACCCCTGGTATCTCTAAAACTCAGAAATATTGGGCTCATACTTGGAGTTGAGAGTGTTGCTAGAGGATGTAAGAAACTTCCCATGCAATCTTGTTGGCATTTGTAATGGTTCAGAAGAGCACTAGAAGGCAAAAGGAAACAGAACTTGTTTTCTAACCTTCTATAACCAGAATGCCATTATGTTAATTCTATTTACACAGGTTAACCTGTGAAATCCTTGAAGATGAATCCACTTTACCCATCTTTTGCTCTCAGACCTTGCAAGCAAACAGATGCTATGTATTTAATTGAGTGAATTTTAACCAATAATGTAAATAAAATATTTTTCTCAAATATTTGTGGATTTAGGTTTTTAGTGCTTTGTGATCAGGTCAGACATTTGTGTTTGTGGAGAAGATAATGTGAAAAATATTTGGGACTATTATGGAAATACTATCATGGAAAGTGTATGAATAGGAAACATACAAGTTCTACTAGGTACCAATGGATGTAAGATTTCAGATAAAAGAAATCAAATATTCCTGGATAAATTAAAACTCTATTTAATAAATAATGAATAGTCTATTGAAAACTGTAACCTCAAAAACTGAGAGTTAAATTATGATATTCCATTTCCAGCTTCATTACAGTATTTCCTGGTCTTAGGTGTTTTCAACTTTTATCTAGTAATGTGAAATGCATCAAAATCCAAGCAGAAAATGTTGCAGGGAGGGCAGCTCCTCCTACAGCAGCCACATGGTGCCACAGGGCTGCAGGGGCCACGGCTGGATGCTTCCCAGCTCTGCTCCTGGCCTTGGATCAGAGCCACAGGAGGCAGGGGTGTTTTGCATCATCTCATGCGGCTCTTGACCCTGTTTCAGGAGGCTGGCTGCTTGCAGTGCACCTGAAGCCTTTCAAAGCACTGTCAGGCTCCGCCACAGGAAAATGCGATCCCACAGCCTTCTGGCTTTGCTCACTGTATGCAGTTTTGTTCCAAAAGTCAAGAGACAGTTTGCTTCATTTCCTAGTTGTGGAGGACATAGACTGGGCTTTCTCATCTACAATAGGGTAACACTGATAAATACCACCCCCTTGGAACAGAAAGGAGAATACAAAGTACACTGGGTCCTTAGTAACCCAAACCAGAAGGTGCCAGATCAGAGCTCAGTCTGGCTTTGGTTGCTGCAGTCAGAGTCCTACCTCACCTTCAGGCTCTGACTAATGTGGATTCCTCTTTCTTGCCTGCCACGCTTTGGGGGTGGGGGGACACCGGCACCTTGCATATTGTACCTCTCCTGTGGGCTGATTCACACGAGTGGGCAGGGGTCCGCCCCGCACAGAGGCTCCACTATGACTGGACCACGTGGGAGCTAATGCCGCTGCTTGTCCAGGCCCAGCACTTCTCTGCCTTCCAGAGGCCCCTTGGCCCCTTACTGCTCATTATCACCTCCACCAGTGGGGCAAAGACAAGACCATCAGCAGTGCCACTTCTCACACTTTCAAGAGAAGAGCTCATGTCTAAATGACGTCATTCCAGGCTCCTGGCACAGAGATTTTTAGCTCAGCAGAGTAACTCCTGTGACCCTTCTTCCCACTATCAGCCCACATGCGGAATTATCTCATTAAGAACTGGAACGTTTTTCTGCAAATGATTTTACATTTGCTTTTCAGACATCTCTAAGGGTCACTGACAATTTAAGTGAAATTCTCGATGTTTCTCCCCACACATTCTGTTCAGCCAATTAATTTCTAATGGATGTCTCCCTCCTGTTCTAGGAATGGACTTCAAAATCTATTGTTCTTTCTTTTCATATAAACACAGTAATAACAGTCCCTGCTATCCTCCTGCATTCCTTTACCCTATCTACACCTCTTTTTTTCCTGTGCCCATCCCATCATCGTCTCTTTCCTTAAAGTGAACTTTATCTTCACATGATTTCTGTGTTCTTGCAATCCTCAGGACCTCCCCGGGCACGTGGCTGAGCTATAGCTGTCAAATTTTGGACTCTGAGCTTCGTGTCACTCCTCATTTGCATCCTCTTATCATCTTCTACTCTCCCACACGATTTCTTTCCCACCAGTTAATCCACCTCTTGGAATCTGAGGTTCCCTCTCATTTCCTTCTCTTCCGTTCTCTTCACGGCACTGTCTCCATGGTGCATAGCACGTAGCATGTAAACAATATGGATTATTCTCTCTTTACACTTCAAATGCATCCTGTTTAACTGCTTCCTCTGTTAGCGAATCATTTATTTCCTGCTGTCCTGTTCATACTGTCTGTGAGCCAGGGGCTGCTGGTTCTAGATCTGTATTAGTGAATTCAATAGGAGCATACTTTCTTATAATGCAATAAGTATACTGGAAATCACTGTTTTGGGATCTATGATGTCCCAAGGGGCAAGTTTCCAATATTGTAATAGATTAGTTAAACTGGAGAACAGTAATTAACTATGACTGCACATCTTCATAAATTTTAAGTGTTACAGTGAGTGTTTAAAATATATTTGAAAAATTATATTACATTATTTTAATAGCTGAAATCTAGACACATTGACCACTTCTTCAGGAGGTCTAGTAAAGCACTCTGGTTTTCCCTGACATTAACAGTCCCTACCATGATTTCTCTATGAAGTGCTGCCTTCTCTATGAATATATGAAGGGGTATGATTTTAAAAAGGAGAAATTGCTGCAGATACTGGGATCAAGACATGACGGGCTTTCTCTATTCTTATCAGTTCTTTATTTAGAACATCTTTCCTGAGGAGGACTAACCTCATATGGATAAAGCCTCATTTTCAACCTAATGTAGTCGCTTCTCATCTGTCATGGTAGTAGAAACAAATCACACAGTCTAGATTATTTCCCCATATTATGAATTCAAAGTCTTTATCTATACACTCTTTCAAACTCTCTGGGAAAAAATTAAAACACAGAATACCTATTCAGAAGTAAACCTTCTATGTACACTCTCTTCACTGGGTGTACATAACTAGTTTAGGAAGATATAATGGTAACCAGAATCATTCTAATACTCTGCATTCCTTCCCCATTAAATAAGGGTGTATGTGAAAGCGGAAATGACCTCAACAAATTTGCCAAGTCTAAATTTTACCTCAGAGATATCACTTTTAATTCATGCCTATAGTTGCATACTATTCCTGAGTAACTAGAAGAGACTTTCCACAAACTCTGTCACACTCTGGATGGAGTATTTGCATGTGTGCACTCATGCATATAACTTTAAATGCTTATGTAGGGACTTTAGATGGATATCCTCTTAATATAAACTATTTAGAGCCCACAGTTAAGTATCATGGAATAAATATACATTATCAGTGTAAAAGTCAGTTCCCAGTGACTACCTTCCCCTCCTCTTCCTTTTTCCATTCCCTGCTATACTAAGGTGTGCTGTAAGAGCACCAATCAGATCGAATCGTCAGAATGGCTACACCCAGCTGCACAGCGCTATCACCTTCTACCTGTGCCCACTCATGGCTTAGCTCCTTGGTAGGAACCGCCCTTGGTAGTGAGAAACTATGAGAAACCATCCCAGAGGTGATGCAGCGGGACAGACTGGCACAGCGACTGAAGCCTCCAGCTGACTTGCCTCCATTTGTGAAACTTTGTGATTCGCAATTTCTGACAATTCTGCTGGAGACGCTTCTGCAGTCTAGAACAGCTGCGGTGAGTTGAAGCAAGATCTCAGTCACAGTGTTACAAATTTGTTTCCTGTTCTATCCAATCACACTTTCCTCCCTTCTTTACAAGTTCATCTCTGAAGACCACTCCCCATAGATGAAATAGTCTGTATCAAACAGTTTCCAGGAGACCCAGTTTAAGAAAATCATACAACCAGAACACAAAATACTTAATATTCCCCTTTCTCCCTATTGCTAAGTGTTGACCATGTGCCAGTAAGATCGGATAATTCCCCCAGGGGAGATTTTGCTCTCCACTAGTAGCAAGGATTTACTGAAATACACATTTTCCATATACCCTCTTTTGTCCCCCCCCCCCAGAGTGTATACACCACACCCAGAGGGCAGCATTCATCTTAAGAGCAGACAGACCAAAGCTAACACACAGAGGATCCAAAAAGACACCAGATCCTTGAAAACATGGCAGAGCAAAGGAAATTATGTAGCCACCGTCAGTCCCTAATTTTTTTTGCTCTGTGGGGAAATGCTTTAAAAAAAATGATTGCCACCATCAAGCACAATTTTTAAATGAAACGAACAATCACTCTATTTAGAAATGTAAGTGGGTTTGAATACTAGAGTGTAATGTATCCAGGCAAAACTGAATTGTTTTATGACTGCTAAGCTGTGGCCTATCTGTAGAATATATACACCAGTATATAGTTGGTGAAGCCATCAATTTTGGGAAGCGCCTTCGTAGAAACGTTTTTCTCTGACGGCACGCTGCATTTTCTAAACAGGGTCACCAAAGGTGCACTTCATGCAGTCTCCTCAAGGAACAAGTCTGCAGCTCTTTCCACCCCGAGGTGGCCCGGCCTCTCCTCACACTGAATCTCGGAGGGACTGTGACTGCTCCCAACTTCCTCCCGAGATGACCACGCTTCAGACCTCCGTCTCCACAGAAGAGCTGTCTCTGGTTTTTAAATCTATGCAACAGACTGACACGCTTCCGAGGTCCATTTTCCTGAAATCTTGGGCAGGTACTGAAGGACATTACGGCAGGCACACAGGAAACGACAAGGAATAGGGAATATGATGTGCACCGGAGCTGTCTCGTTTATATAACCTAACACGGAAGAAGACACAATAAACGAGGCCCTCTCTTCACAGAAGCTGTTGGAAACAGGAAGAAGTTGCTACTCTGGGAATCAGAGTTTACACGATTAGTTATGCATCGTCAGGTGATCAGAATGCTTGTGGTTTATCCTAGTTACTGTCTGATCTTCTGAAAAGGCTTTTTAAAACTTGAACTGATGAAAAGCTTATAAACTCATGTAAAATACATTTAATATGTGCCCATAGTTTGTTTTCAGTGTGGAAAAATACTGACAGAAGTTCTTTAGCGATAGTTTGTTAGTTGAGATAATTCAAGATTCTCATGGTAGAACTGTGTTTGACAAAATGATGAGTCAGCATTATTGCCCTTTTATTGAAAGTATTTCAAAATGTGTGACAAATATTTCTTACAGCCTACAGTCTTCTCGTTCCTTGAAAGGACTCTGTAAATAAAGGAAAACTAGAGCATAACACATCGGAGTTATGAGTAAAACTTTAAAAAGTGCCAATTCTAGGCTAAGGTTTAATAATTCGTGTCTCTTGCCTCCTCCTGTGAAAATGGACCTCAGTAGGTAAACAGACAGCAGATAACCCACACTTAAATACAATGATAGGTACATAAATTGCAGCCAAGTAATGAAAGTTGCTTACTTCTACGTGATCTTTGCATCAGGCTCAGCTCTTGAACTTCCCATAGCAGTTTAAACTACAGCAGTCTGAGATGATAAACTGAAAATCTCCTTTCTGTTAGGAAAGTCTGCAACAAAACTGTTGATACTTTAAAGCACACACACACACACACACACACACACACACACACACACACTCTCAGATAGAGTCTTGCACTCCCTTTCCTCCTCCCAGAAAATACGACTGGCTTGTTTAAGCAATACCTAAATCTATTCACAGAAAATCAGCAGGTTGGGTAGCAAATCACTCACCCTACACTCCAGTTGTGCAGAATGTTGCAGGGTCTGAACTGCTGCCAACGTATCTGGCATCAGCATACCTGCACTTTTCAATTTGCTGGAATGCACTTAACCTATCCCTGCTGTTCAGGGTTTTATAACTATAATACAAGCTCCTGTGTGTTTACCTGAGCACTACTATTCCCTTGGCTAGAAACACTTCCTAACAGGGTGATAAATATAAATGTCTGCCACTTCCAAAAGTACATGCGATAAACATTCTGAAATACTTTGAAAACCCACATTTAACAATAGGCTTTTGTGACACAAATTATGGGATAAGGGCAGGGAGAACTTTATTAGCACACCATGAAGCCCTTAATTTATTATTTCTGCAGTGACATCCTTCCAGGATTTCTTCAACATGAAAAATTAAATATTTTTGATGTTGAAAGCCTTACTTTAGAATTCCAGAACACCAGATAAATTCTGTTGATTACTGCAAGTCATTTGTCCTTAAATCAACTGTTTAAGCAGACTATTGACAGGCTCTTTTCAAATCTCCTATGTAAAAGGAAGCTTACATAGATAGGTAGGTAGGAAGGTAGGTAAAGATAGGTTAAATAGATAGATGACAGAAAAGTACACGTACAGATATTGATAGACAGTAAAGATAAAGACAGAGAGATGCAGTAGTAGTGAAGATTAGATTGTAACACAGCCAGGCTCTCAGTAACCAGCTATCTTACAGGAAATAACAAGTTGGCTCAGAATTGTAGTAACAAAACTATAGTCATATATTTTGTGCTAGAAACTTGTAAATCTTGCCAACAGCAAGAGTCTAGTTTGTTCTCATACCAAACTTAATTTTATTTCCATGTAGAAAATAGCTTCTTCCTTAACTGTATGTTGATCTGAATCTGATATACTTCATCTTAGGCACAAAGATAGCAACTCTGCTCCTCTGGATAGTTGAGACCTTCTTTGGCTCTGGGAACCCGATATTAATGTATTCCAAATACTCATTCCCTAACAGGCCTTGCTCCTTATCAGCTTATGTGATAGAACTTGGAGCCTCAGAGAGCACAGTTATGTTGACATCATAAATTCTAGATGGATGTCCTCTTATTTTTTAGCTAATGCTATTACCAAACTGCTCAGATAGGATAGGTATGCAGTTTTTAAAAAATGAACCATCTGCTTTTTAAATAGTTGACAATTATCAAAGATCCCTTACTCTAGATGGTTCACCAAAGAGTATCTTTTAAGCTTTCTTAACTTCAAATCAATGGTTATTAATTTACATTATTGACAATTACAAGTACTGTAGTTGCTATCTGTCCTTATAAATTCAAAACCATTATAGAGAAGACAGGTATCTTTGCTCCAAATTAATCATTGACATTTTCTACTTCCCACTACTTTTTATTCATAAATCATGACATAATTAAAATTATATGCAAAGAAGAAAAATCAAGCTGGGTAACATCCTTATTATAGTATGTTTCCCCTGCTTAAACAATGGTCAGAATTCTATGTTCATAAAATATAACATATATACAGTTATCTCAAATAAATTTGAATTGAAGTCTTTGTTGAAGTGATTGATGATTCCCATGCAGTTAGTTATAAGAACTAATAAAGAGACAGCTCCTGTGCACATTGCTCACTGTCCCTTCATACTGTTTTGTAAGACCCCAGATGTTGACACCAATATCACCCACCAATTACAGCTAGAGTTCTGCAGCTTTATTTGTACCAGTTTTTAATGGGTGTAAGTGTGAGGCGCTGTGTGCTCATCTCTATACAGTTTTGTTGCCTGTTTAGGGTCAGTTGTTTTTCTCCATGACAAAGACACCTGGCAGGTACAGCATTCCTTTATAACCAGCCTTTATAACAAGAACCACTTCCCTCCCTCCTTAAACATTCCTGTACCCTTCCCATAATTGTAAATCCCCACAGAACCACTACTGTGTTCTGTATTTCTACTTTATGTTATTTCAACATGTTATACAAGTGGAAATAGATAAATATATCCTTTGGGGGCTGTGTGTGTGTGTGTGTGCAGATATGCATGCATGTTCATACATGTAACATAATAATTTGGAAATTCATCCCATTTGTTACAACAGTAGTTTGTATCTTTCTAAAGTTGAATAGTGTCCCATGACCTATAGGGGCCCCAGGGCAAGTATTTTCTCCCATTTTCCACTTTCTTTTTATCCTCTCCAATGATCTTCACATAGCAAATGGTTTTAATTTTCGTGAGGTTCAATCTATCAAATTTTTTATATGTCATGATTGTGGTTTTGAGAATACGATAGATCTCAAAGATTTTTTTCTTACTTTAAAATTTACTTCTCTGTGATTCACTTTGAATTTATTTTTGTGTACAATGTGAGATTTAGTTTGGAGTTCATTTTTTCTTAACTATGAACATCAAACTGTTGCTCTCCCAATTGTTGGAAAGTGTATCCTGGGATAGGGATATAGCGCAGCAGCACCACAATTGCATGGCAAGCACAAGGTTATGAGTTTAATTTCCAGTACAAGAGAAAAAAGAAAGGAAGGAAGGAACGAACGAACGAATGAAGGAAGGAAGGAACGAAGGAACGAAGGAAAGAGGAAGGAAGGAAGATGAAAATCTATCCTTCTTCCATAAAGTTGGTTTTGCATTTTTATCAAAAATAAGCTGAACATGGTAATCAGAATGACTGATCTGGAAACAACAATATGCAATATAAGAACCATTGTTGAACTCCTACCATCTTGTATGCTGAAGCTCTGCATCATTTCCAATTTTTTTTATTATCACTTGTGATTGTCCTTGATTGTTGAATCAATTTACATCCTTACTCTAGTGGACTGAGCAACTTCATTGAAGATAACAGTAGGTAATGTAGCAACCACTGTTAATTCCTATCATTTTGTTTTGAGGTCATGTATCATTTCTATTGTTTTCATTTTGTTTTGATTTTGTCTTCATTGTTGTTTTGTTAGATTTTTTAATTTTTAAAATAAAAAATGAAAATAGAAAAAAAAAGCTGAACATGCTTGTGTGGAACTATTTGTGGATCTATTACTGGGTTCCACTGATCTCTGTGTCTGTCCCTCTGCCACTACCATGCTGTCTTCATTATCATAGATGTAGGGTAAGACAGTATCAGGTAAATTCCTTCCACTTTATTATCCTCTTTTAAAATGTTTTAGCTATTTTAAGGCTTATACCTTTCTTGATAAATTTATAAGTATATCCGTGCTTATAAAACTGGGTAGGAATTTGAAAGAGTTGAATAAAATCTATAATCATATCTGAAGAATAAAATTTGAAATTGAAGAAAGTTTGCAATACAAAAATAATACTACGAAAATGGAAGAGAAGTAATTCAAGGCAAAATTTAAATGAGGAAATGCAACATCTGTACCTTCTGATCCGTGCGTGTGCACAGTTGATGAGTCGGCAGCAAATGAATGACATTATAGCTCAGTTAACTTTACAGTTACCTACGAGTATTTTTACACTTAACCCACTTGCTTGATCGAAGCAACAGATGTCCCAACTTTCTTATTGCACATCTTGCTTAGTGGGCGGGGGAGGCAGAAGGCAGTCCAAAGCATTGCGCCTATACGCAATACATACATTTGGGTTGTTCTCCGAACCATCTACTTTCACAGAAAAGCAGAGAGGAAAGTAATGGATCTCATGTATACACTAAACTTCCAGGCAAGAATAAGAAGAGGAATACAGTTTCTCTACTGTACTATATTCGGACCCCAGGCGGGGCAGGCTGGTGAAGAGATCCCGATCACTCATACGGGGATTCCACCTGACGCAGCGCGGGGCGCGACCCTTGCGGTAGGCGCTCTCCTCTAGTCACTTTCACCCACTTTACATAGCGGCTTCTCCTGGAGCATGAGGTGTAGCCACATTGTTTTCCTTACTTTGCTTTTTTTTTTTTTCTGGCGGTACTGGGGATCGAACTCAGGACCCTGAGCTTGCTAGGCAGGCACTTACTCCACTGAGCTATATCCCCAGCCCTTTCCTTACTTTTCTTCATAAGATAACAGAACTATTTTTATTTCTGAGGGCCTTTGAGTCCCCTTAAATGTCACCTCCTATAGAATTTGAGAACGCGGAATTATGTTCACCTTCCTCTGAACCTTCTGAAACCTGCCCTGGCTATATTTCTAGCTCCTAACAGCTGTGGCTGGCCGGGTAATTCCCTCAGCTTCTATCACGGTCTCTCTCATTGGTAGGCACTGGACGAGGAGCGCACTCTTTGTCTCTTATAATTGCTTTTCCGTCTTACTCAGACTCACCCATTACCTCTCTTGCTTCATAGCACATGAACCTTTGATATGTTTATTTTGATCTTACAATAATTCACGCTTTTATTAAGCATGTCTGGTATTGGGTATTTCTATAGAAGTTTTGTCCACTTTAACAGGCTTCTCATGAAGTTTTCTTAAGATATCAGGATTATTTTTAGTTTTTAAAAGCCTGTAAATCCTCTTGATGTCATCTTTAGAGAACTTGTGATCATGAAATGACACCCAGATGAATGAGGGGAGCACTCAGAAGGTGCAGACATGGGAAGTAAGTGTAAACACGCTCAGAAGCTGGGTGTATTATTTAGCTATAACTGAGGAAGAGAAACTATTAAAACTTTTATCATGCGACTAGCATCTGAAGTATCTTGAAGAACAGTGGACACAGAGAATACACAAAAGTTTTATTAAAAAAAAAAGTACCTGTTGTTTCAAAAACCAGTAGTGATAGTGAGCTCAGAGAAGAGGTTAACAGATAAGCTGCCTGCTTGGGGATTCGCAGTCCAAATGGCACCCTTCCTTGCCCTTCCCAAGGCCACAGTGGCCCTGTACAAATCTGAGGTCGCTAACGCTACCAAGGCTGAGAACTCTGAATATGATGTGACTCTTCCTTGCTCCCTCTAATTTCACTGACCCTGCTGTTATGAATCCTCCTACAGCCCAGCAATGTTCAAAGAGTGGATTTAACTATAGCATCTCATTAGAGTTCTCAGAACTTTTACAAAAGATTTCTGCCTGAATTCCTTCCCCGGAATTCTAATTCAATCAATCCAAAGTAGGAGCGTCTATGTTTCCAGCAGTGACTGATGCCCTTCAAAAGGCCATCAGGAAAATCACTCTGCTGGAAATCTGTCTGGCTTGCCAGAGTGAATAAGTATTTAACAGAAAAAGATTAAACAAAGTCAGAAAAAAAATTAATGCTATGGAGTTTCATACCAGTTCAGAACTCCAGGCCTCATACATCATCATATAAAAGAAATGTGCCTAAGATGTCTCTGTCAATTGTATCCATGATCATTAAGGAATATGTACATTGTACCTAAAGATAAGGAACTGCAGAAGTGACCCTTAATTTATTCAAACAGTAACTAAGAAGCCCTGAAATGTTTTCTGTCAAGCACTGACAAATTAAAATACATTTCTCATAAGAATCAGCCTACCTGCATTCAATAAAATTGACAGGATAAAGACTAAGTTGATTCTTTGTTGGAAAAATCAGGTAACACTTTATGAGAACAATTCATGAGAAGTACCGGTTTTCAAAAGTACAGGTTTGGCAACGTGCTTAGAAAAGAGCAGGGAGAGTTCTCCATATACACTGCCCTTTTGGTACAGATACGACGCGACAGAGTGTACACAGACCAGAACTTCAGGAGAAAGCATTAGTGACAGGAGTGTGTAACTGATACCCATCTGCACATAACTGGGTTTTTAGGTTAAAAGAATAGACGAGCTTGCTCTGAGAGGATGTATAGAATTCTATTTAAGAGAAGAGATCTAGGGAGGACATTGAAGGGCCAAACACGTAAGTAGTATAAAAGCATCCCCAAAACAGATTTACAGAAATGGCCAGGGACGCAGATGAGACCCTGGGAGCGTGCGGTGTAACATGTCAGGGGAAAGTGAGGAGTTTCAGCAAAGTAGCAAATGCTGCAACAGCTCTGACGCAGGATGACGCCAACTCTGACTGAGTGAGGATTGCAAGATAGATACTCAGTAAAACGTAGGCACAGAATTGAAAATAATTTACAAAAATGCAGATCAGGATTTTCCGACATCTCTGCCCCTCCAAAATCTTGATGTAAACAACTGTGCACAAAACTATGTTCACACAAGATAAAGAAGTAAGATGAGAGATTTTAGCAGGTAGGTGTAACATAGAAATAAGAAATAACACACAAAACGAGTAATAAGGACAGATTTATATTATCAATGTCAGCCCTTCCACCAGTACAGATAGCAGAACATGGAGAAAAACAGTCTACATTTGAGGACAGAGAAGGAAATGAGTACCAAAGTCTGCCTTAGACTCTAATTCCAAGTTGGAGCCCATAGCAACCAGTCTGTCAGGGCCTTGTGGGCCCAGACTCCATGCCGGTACACATAGACTAAGGCTAGCCTGATCCCTTGGCCCTAGGCTTCAACCTACTTGGTAGTCTTAATTTCTGGTCCCACCCACTAACAGGTTAAACCTAGCAGCCTAAAGCCCTAGATCCATCCCAGCATTCGGTGAGTACCAGCAACCCCAGAGAGTTCTGGTCCTTCCTAGCACCAGGCCAGCCCCCAAGATTTAGGCTTGAGACCACCTCAAGACAGTGCTGATCCCCACAGCCCTAGGCTCAGTCCTGTCCCAACACTGGCTGGCTTTCCTTCCTCAGCACTCAGGGCCCCACCTAGCATTTTAGGCCAGCACCTTTGAATTCAGCATCCAAGATGGATCCCAAGGACTTAGGCTTCAGGCCCACTTCCAAGGTCTGGTTCAGCCCAGAGCCACTCAGTCCCCAGCTTTAGACTCTCGCACCAAGTTATCATGTGTGGATAGAGGTTTCAAGCCTATTCAAACAGGCTTCTGTGACCTCATGCTCCAGCATACCAAAAGTCTTAGACTATTCTTGGAGACAAAGAATGCAGGCCCATCTTCTTAGACTTCTGTGCTGAAGCACCCCCATACAAACCCAGACACTGACACTGACCATGGGAACCCAGGCTTCAGATCAGCTACTGTGTGAATACAGTCTCTAGGCTCACTCTTCTGTATACAAGATACAGGCTTAAACCCATAAAACAAATCAGACAGATCTAGCCCAGTGGATTCAGGTTCCATGCCCAGCCCTTCAGACCAAAAGCCAAGACTAACTCATCTGCTCACCCTAGCAACAAGATAGTTTGTCTAAGCTACCCAGCCTATAGATCATGCCATGTAGCCTGCCAGACTCTGTAGAGGAAGACCTTTCCCAGATAAAGCCAGTTTGCAAATGTTAGAATACAGCCCACATCCCCAAATACACAGACATTTGCGTGTAAGGCAACAGAAAAATTAAAAGCCAAGGAGATGTAAGACCAGCGAGGGAGCACCGTGTTTTCCCACCAGCTGATCCATGAAAAGGAGTGGCACGAACCACCTCTGAGAGAATTGGAAAAGATTGCTAAGAAATCAGAAACCTTGAAAAAATATAGACAAAATTTCATCCAAGCCAAGAAAAAATAAATGTTCAAAACAAGAAATTTAGAAGTAGAAATTATTTTCTAAAAAACCACACAAAGTTTTTGAGCTCCAAAGTGCAATGAATGAAATGAAAAAACCACGATAGAGAACACCAACGGCAAAATTTATCAGGCGGAGGAAAGAATGTATAAACTCAGGACCGGCTATTTGAAAACGTAGTCAAACATAATAAAAGAATAAGAAGGAATAAAGACAGCTTATCAATTTATAAAATAGTATTCAATGTAAGGATGGTAGGAGTTCAAAAAAGGGTAAGAGAAAGAACATAGAGGTATAAAACTTATTTAAATAATAGCTAAAAAGTTTCCAAACCTGAAGAAAAGTACTCAGGTAGAAGAAGATCAATAATGTCCAATCAGATTAAATCCAAGTAAGGCGCCCTAAGACACACTATAATTGAACTAGCAAAATAAAAGACAACGGGAAGATCTTGAATGCAGCAAGATAAAAGAAGCAAACAAACCACATGCATGAGAGTTTCAATAAGTCTGGCAGCAGATTTCTCAGCAGAAACCTTAAAGGTCAGAAGATAAGATGATGAACTCGGAGTGCTAGAGGGGAAAAAATGCCAACCAAGCAAACCTTATCCAGCAAATCTGTCTGCCAGATATAAAGGAATGAATGCTTTTCCAGATAAACAAAAGATGAGAGAGTCCATCAGTACCAGATCTATATTATAAAAAGATCCTAAAGGACATTTTTCAAGGTGCAAGAAAGTTAACTAGTTAGTAACACAAAATGTATGAAAGTGGTAGCAGGAAATACACGGTTCATTTCAAATACCCTAATGCTATAATTGTGGTACATAAAATATTTGTATTTTTTGTATGAAAGTGAAAAGACAAAACTAGTAACATTAGATGCAATACTTTGTTAAAGGGTACATAATATAAGAGATTTACACTGACATTAAAATCATAAAATGTCGGGGGGGGAGGAAAGGCATATTTTTAAGAAATGAAAATTAAACTGGTATCAGCTTAAAATAGCCTTTTGTAACTAAGTCCTTTTATGTAAGTCTGATGGCAATCACAAAGCAAAACACTATAGCAGATACACAAAAGAGAAAGTAAGGAATTAAAGCGGAGCCCTGGAAAAAATTCACCAAACCACAAGGGAAAAAAATGGTCCACAGAAAAAAATCAGAAAACAACAAAATGGAAGTAGTGAGACAATTCCACATGGCTGAACAGAGCGGAGCCTCGTTCAGAGCTACTTGGAGAGATTCAGCAAAAACACAGGTGCCTGGAGGAAAGGGGAGGGACATACACTCTGAAAGTAAAAGCACTCTCATGTAAGAGACTAATAGATCAACAAAACATAAAGGACTTAATAAAGCGCTCAGCCAGCCCACCTGGCCGCCTGTGGGTTGCTGGATCGAAAGGACTTCCCACCACACTTTGAATCTTAAAAAAAAAAAGGGGGGGGCTAAAAAGCATTTATTGAAATAGTGTGGCTAACTCAAGCCACACAGGATAGACCTGGGATATAAGGTCCCTGCCTCTTCTGCCTTCCTACCCACAGAAGACGCTGCATACCAGGAGTAGATTCTGCCCACATAAACTGCTCCTTCCCTGATGATCGGCCAGTTTTTCTTTTTTTTTTCTATTCTTTTTTCTTCTCTTTCTTTTCATGCACCAGAGCACTAACAAGAATCACCAGGAACAAGACTACAGACCACAGACATGCATAGTCAATGGATCAGCTAGTCCCTCCCCCATGACCTGTGAGTAGAGAGGTGAGGGGGATTAAACAGCCCTGCACCACAGGACTGTGCCGCCTCCACCTGTCCCCACACCTCCAGGAGCAGGAGCAGCAAGGTACCCCACAGCACCCCCCATCTCACCTGAGGAAGTTATGCACTGCAGCACAGGCCGGTGACAGTGGCAGCAGAACTTGTGAAGCAATGACTGGGAAGGTACCACCCCACCTCACCCCACCTCAGCCCCGACCTTGGGCTGCAACAGGGGGAACAGAGGACCACACCTCATCACAGCGACCCACCCCAGCCTTCAACAAATGGGCTGAGAGGAGAGAGACCTGCCAGCGGAAGAGGAGCACAGAAGGCTGAGCAAGGACCTGGAGGAGCCAAAGGTGCACAGAACTGGGAACAGCCCCCTAGCTCTGTCTGAAAGCAGCACAGCCACTGGGCGAGTGATGCCTCCAAGAGAAACAGGGTAAGGAGTGAGAGGCCACTAAGGGACATGCAGAAAGCACTGGCTGAAGACGTGAGCCCCAGACCACACATCTGGAGACCGAGAGCAGCTCAGACTCAGCACAGACTCACTCGGGCTGGGCGGTGTTATCCAGGAGCTTCGGATTGTCAGGGAACACCAGAGGAATTTTGTTTTGTTTTATTTTCTTTTATTATACTTTTCTTCGTTTTTCTGGTTTGTTTCCCATTCCTTTTTTTTTTTTTTTGTCTTTACCTATATTTTTGTTCTAATCTATTCATCTTCTTTCCCCCTTTTCTCAGTTGACCTCCTTAGTCTTAGTCACATTTTCATAATTCTCTCCAATTTTTCCGGTCAACTTCAATAATCCCTTGCTTACTCCCTCATTCTTTCTCCTCTGACCCCTTGTCTAGTTTCCAAAAACTTGTGTGATCCCCCTTTATCCTCCAGCCTGGCTTCTCCTTTATTTATTTTAAGTTATCTCTGTTCTATCCACTATCCTTCTTAAGTTTCCCCAGCCCAGGGTAAAAGCATTTTACCAAGGGGAACACTTTGCATACAAGCTCCCAATTTGTGTTTGGTTCTGTAGAGCTTCCTCCCATGGTTAGGCACAAAATTAATAGTTACCACAGTATGTCACTTTTTAAGTTGGGCTTGATGCTATTGTTACTGGTAATTATACTACTTTAGCTAGGGTGTCATCTGTTTTAATCAGCTGTGCTCACCTCCGCAATAATACTGGGACATTCTGCGGTAATAACCTCACCACACTCCAGTAGCAAAGGCCTGGGGACTGAGCCAAGTAGATATCAACACCTCGCTCTGAATTAATTGGAAAGGTAGGATCTTGGGATAGACACAAACCAAGAACCTCTCACACACCAAGACATCCCCAAAGAGCAAACCTTACCTAGAGAGACCTTCATACTAGTGATAAAGCTACTTACTGCAAAAACTTACAAGAACCACACAGAAAACAAAATAAAAACTTTTGAAATAGAAAATGACAAGATACACTGATTTCCACAGTGGTTGTACCAGTTTACATTGCCACCAACAGTGGAGAAGGGTTCATTTTTCTCCACAGGCCTTCCAGCATTTGTTATTGGTTGATTTCTTGATGATAGCCATTCTTTCTAGGATGTGATGGAATCTCAGTGCTGTTTTACTTTGCATTTCTTGAATGACTAATGATGCTGAACAGTTTTTCATATATTTATTTGCCATTAGTGTTCCTACATCTGAGAAATGTATACTCAACTTACATGCCCATTTTTTAATTGAGTCTTTGAATTCTGAGGGCCGGATTTCTTTTTAATTCTTTATATGCTCTAGAAAGAAGTCCTTCATCTATGGGACAGTTGGCTAAAATATTTTCCTAATTCATCAATTTTGTTTTCACTCTGTTGGTGATTTCTTTGGGTGTGCAAAAAACTTTCAATAAGATGAGATCCTAGTTGTTGATTCTTTGAAGTATTTCCTGTGCAGTTTGGTTTTCATTCATGAAATCTCTGCCTACCCCTAAGTCTAAGATTAGAGATCGCATTCAACCCAACTATTCCCCTTCTGGTTATTTTCTCAGAAGAACTGAGAAAATCATATCACAGCAGTATATGTGCACCCGTGTTTATAGCAGTGCAGTTTGTAATAGCTAAATCTTGGAAACAATCTAAATGCCCATCAACTCAGAAATGGATAAAAAAAAGATGGTACTTTTATATAATGGAGAATTACTCAGCTACAAATAGAGATAAACTCAAGGCTTTTATAGGTAAATGGTCGCAACTAGAGACCATACTCATAAGTGAAATAAATCAGACCTGCATGTGTAAACATCATATTGTCTCCCAAGTGTAAGAAACTAAAAGAATAAATAAAATCTGAAATTTCTAAAATGTATAATTAATATTATGAAATGGGAAGAAATTGGAAAGAAAAAAGGAACTCAGACGAATGATAGGGGAAAGGACAGTACAGAAATGGGAAAAAATGTGAGTCAGTTTTACTATTACTGTCTCCCTAAATTGGAAGGTTTCTACAAATATCGATGGAAGAAACTTTTATGTTTGTATCTTATACCCTGATATTCTCCTGTTATTTTGTTATGAAATTTTGTTTTACCTTTTTTCCACAAAAGGATAGGACATACTTATCAGTAAATCCCTCATACATAGCATTTTGAATTATTTGATCAAAAGACATAGAGCACCTAAATGGGGAAGCCAAGAAACAAAAACCAAAGCCCAAATCCAGAGGCAACAATATGCCACCTGCAGGCAAGTGCCATTGCCTGAGAGAATATTCACAGGCTGAAAATAAAGGGGTGTACAAGATATTTCACACAAATTGAATTCAGGACACATAGAAATAGCTATATTACATAAAATAGAATTCAGTTAAAAACCATAAAAAAGAGAGTTTCTCAGATAACGAAAAAGGGGCTAATGGATCAAGTGTATTTGTGATAAATTTAATCATGAATTCATAAGCAAGATACACAAATATATGTCAAATACTTACTGATCTGAAGAGAGATACACACTACAGTAAAAGAGATTGCAGTGTTTCAGCCTCATTAATGGAATTAGCATCTACACAGACTATCCATAAGAAAATATTAGACTAAAATTAAATGTTCATCCAGACAGAGCTAACATGTGTATAGACAACCCCATCAGAACTCTCAGACCACGCAAGCAGCACATCTCCAGAAAAGATCGTAGCTTAAAGCGGTGAATAAGTACAGGACAAACAAGAAAGACCCCAAACAAGCAAACAACTTAATGTTATTTGATACTGCACCTTAATTAAACTATAAACAGAACATACTAATCTCATAAAATTAGCCAAAGGAAGAAAAATGATAAAGATAGAGCAAAAGAGAGAAGAAGTAGAAAAGGACCAATAAAATCATTTAAAAAAATAAAACTAAGAGGATTCTGATTTGGAAGAGAAGCAAATGAACACCTTGGTAGCTGGATTAATAAAAATGATTCAAATAATAAATGAAAGGGGCTACATTAAAACCAAAACTACAGCATTTAAAAGAGAAAAATACTGTCATGAATAACTACACAATAATAAACTGGGTAACCTGAAAGAAACTAATAAATTACTAGACACACATAATTTAAGACTGAGTTATGAAGAAATAAAAATTTGTACTACTCGATAACTAATAAGTACCTCAAATTAGTAATGATTCAATTCATTAAAAAGTCCAAGACCTGATTGATGGCTTTATACCTAAATTCTATCAAATATTTAAAGAAGAACATCAATCTATACCTAATTCTTCCTAAAAATTAAAAAGAGAAAATACTTCCAAATGAATTTTATGAGGCCATCATTACCTTGATAATAAAGTTATGTACATAAATTACCAAAAATTTGTACACAAATATCACTGATAAACAGAGGACATTCACAAACTAGATGCAACACAAAAATACATAATTCACTGTGATCAAGTGGGATTTAAGCATGCAATGACTATATGTGAAATTCTACATGTAATATACTGTGTTAACACAATGAGAGACAAACAAGGTAACAAAAGAGATCACTTGGAAGACAAAAAGAATATGATCAGCTCAAAAAAATTGTTAAAATTCAGTGTCCTTTCAAGATAAAAACTCACAACAAATTGGTAAAAAAATAACTTTCCTCAATACAAAAGAGTCCATATTCAACAATAAATCTGTGAAAACTTTTCAGAGATCAGAAATGACAAAAAGAAAGAAAGAAAGAAGGAAGGAAAGCTATCTAACAACACAACTCTCTGATTTCAAAATATATTATTTTTTAGATTGTAAGTATTAATTTATGTTTTTTCCTTATTTCCAGAAAAAGCTGATATAGAAATAAAAACAGACATTCAGACTAATGTAAGAGAGCAGAAAGCCCAGACATAAACCCACACATTTATGGTGAGTTGATCTCTGAAATACATGCCACAGATGCAATATGGGGAAACAGTGGTCTCACTAGTACAGAGTACTGAGGAAACTACGTGTTACTGTAGAGAAAGAAATTAGACTTTTACCTTATACCACACACAAAACCCAACTCAAAGGGAATTAAATACTTAACCAGGTGAGACCCTAAAATGCAAAACTATTAGGAAGAATCCAAAAAGGGAAATGCCTGTATCATACATGTGGGGAGTGATTTTTAAATGTGACTCTCAAAGTACAATGAGATTACATCAAAATAAAATAGCTTCTTCACTGCCAAGAAGACAATCAACAATGTGAAAATGTACAAACTACAGAGCAAGGAAAACATTTACAAAGTACACGTATGATGAAATGTTAATATCTAGATATATAAGGAACTCAATTCAGTAGTAGAAAGAAAAACTAACAATTACAATGTATAAAGTTTTGAATGTACTTTCTCAAAAGAAGACATATGAATTTTCAATAAATATATGAAAAAATGGCCTGCATAAAACTACATCAAAAATGCAAGAGAAAAATAAGATATCATTACACACCTATCAAAAAGATACAAACTAACTATTGACAAGGATGTAAATAAAGGAGAACTCATATATATTGTTGAAGGAAATGAAAATTAGTACAGCCTTTATGAAAAATGGAATGAGCTTTTCTTCAAACAAAAGGAAAAGAAGAGGAAAGGAGAGGAGAGGGAGGGGAAGGGAGGGGGAGGAAAGAAGGGAGAGGAAGGAAGGGTGGGAGGGAGGGGAGGGGAGACCAGTCTTTTCTGAAGAGAGGATTTTTATAATAGAAAGGAAAAGAAAAACTTAGAATAACGATATTACCTGGCAGTCTCACTTCTGGGTATGCTGTCTGAATGCTTACATTCATTATATTAATATTCATAAGAGCCAAGTCATTGCATCCACCTGAATGGCCCTCAGCATCTTAATAGGTAAAGAAAATGCACTGTGCATACACACTGGATATTATACAGCTTTTCAAAAGAAGGAAATCTTGTAATCTGTGGCAATGGGAAAACTTGGAGGATATTCTGTTAAGAGAAATAATTCAAGTAGAAGATTGAGACCACATATGCTCGACTATATGCAGCATATAGGAGAGTTAGGGTTCATACAAGCAAAGTATGGTGGGTTCTCTGTGCTAGAGAAATTGGTAGCTTCCAAGTTCTAGAGTAGTTGAAAGAGATGTTTAAATGATATAGAAGGTGTAAAGTTTCAGATAGGAGGAATAAACTGAAGACATCTATTGTATGACAGTATTTTGTATTCTAGAAGGATGCTAATAGAATAAATTCAAGTGTTCCCACCACAAAATGTAGGATGCAAGAGTTAATATTCCATGTTAATCTTCTTCATAAGCGTCCCACAGCATATACATATTATGAAATATCATGTATATGATAAACATGCAATGTTTATTTGTCAATTTTACTGATTCATTTTTTAGAAAATAGGAGCAAGAAGAGTTGTCTCTTAAAAGACCTTTGGAAAGAAAATTAAAGTGATTTTTCCCTTTCTTTTTGGAAGCATAATACATGTACAATTTAATACTAAACCTAACAGCTATCCTTCTTAACAGAGGAAAAAAATGCGAACACCGTAGTTCTACTTAAGAGAATCTATGAAGAAGGGAGGAAAGGACATAAAAATTACAATGTGTTATACATGTTCCAAACACCCACAAGGAAAGACATTATGCATCACAAATATATATAAGTAAGTGAGAAAAATGAAGAGGAGAGCAGGCTTGAGTGAACGTGGCAGTCTCATCCCCCTTTCCCTGTGACATCTGCCTCTTTCCCAAAGTCAGTGTGACAATGACAGGTGAATGTTTGCATCAGTTCAGGGCATTGTGGCAGCCACAGCAGTGCACTGAAAGGCACTCAGGAACGAGGACTCCAAGCTGCTGCAGAGCGAGGCATCAGTGGTGAGTCAAGTGTGTTGTAAATGAGGGGACAGTATTTTGAGGGGGATTAATAGCAATGTATCCTTCACAGAGGGGAGGCAGGAAGGGAGGGAAAGCAGAGGGCACGAAAAATGGGAATTAGGTGTGCTGTGGGCATGTATCATAGCACACAGTGCACGGAATGGTGCCTACGTCCCATTCCAACAAGAGACGTACACATTATGTAGTGCATATACTGATAAAGTAACTAGAAAAACAGTTAAGATATGTTACGTTCATGTAAAAATTCTCCATTAAAAAATGCACTCACTATGTATGGCAAATATGTACTAATAAAAAACAAAAATTGAAAAAATTACCAATAAAAAGCAAAAAATGATGTTCATAGAATGAAACGAGACAATTAAATTATATGCAGGTGCCTAAAATAGAAAAGGGCAGGTAGAGAGATTCACAAAATTTCCCCTTTAAGGAGGAAAACTACAAATGCACTGAGCTGGAAGAAAGAGCTTGCAAACAGAGGCTCCGTGCGTGTGAAGGTTTGGTGACAGGACGAGGGCGCAGCCCCCACCTAGCGGCTTTGGTTTTCTCAGTAACATAGAGGGGAAAGTCCAACACAGAGCAAGGTGATGAGATCCAGGGCTAAGGGGGGCAGAATGGGTCTGAAAGAAGACCTGCCGAGAATCTGAAGAAAACAACTGGTTTTGAATTAAAGAATTCCCAAAAAGCACTGAATCTCTCAAATCCTTTTTGAGTTACCAAGATCAGCATACAATTTGAGGGGTAGTAATAGCTAAAAGACAAACTATGTAGTAGCTATACATGGATTAGCACCCTTTGGGCTCAGTTCTATCTCACAGAACACTGTTGTTCACGTACAAAACCTAAAACAAAGGAGGTAGTTCACAGCTGCCATAGGACTAGGAGACATAGTACTAGTAGATGTAGTGCTAGTAGACGTGGTACTAGTTGACATAGTACTAGTAGATGTGGTACTAGTAGACATGGTACTAGTAGATGTGTTATTAGTAGACATGGTACTAGTAGTAGTAGCAGGAAACACTGACTGAGCCCTTATTGAACGTTAAAGTGTTTTACATGAATCCCACTACACAGTGATTAGATACTGCTTTTGTTTTCAAATATCCAGTGAGGAAATTACAACCCAAAGAAGTTGAGTAATGCCTGGTGTGGTGGCACATTCCTGTAACTCCAGCACTCTGGCAGGCTGAGGCTGGAAGATTGCCAAGTTTGAGTGCAGCTTGGGCAATTCAGCAACTTAGTAAGACCCTACCTCAAAATTAAGTTTTCAGAAAATAGGTTAGGGGTACAGGTCAGTAAGAAGGCCCTGGGTTCAATCCTTAGTATTAAAAAAAAGTAATTTTTCCTAGATCAAGCAGGTACAAAGAATGACAGCCTGTAATATAACTCCAGAGGGAAGTAAGCAAGACAGAGTCAAGAATCTGCAATATCAGGAATACTGAGATCATTGCAGGTATTTTCCCTAAGTAAGGTGGGCAGCTGCAAATAACTATTGCTTCCATACTTAAGCAGCTGCCATATGGAAAAGGAATTAGACTAATATTATGTGGCTTCAGGGAGTAGACCTAAAATTGATCAGCAGAAACTGCAGGTGAAACAGTGGTTGTCTTAGCCAGGAGAAGCGGCAGCATCACAAAGTGAAGTTCCAGTGGCTGAGGAGTTTGAGCCCAGCAGAGGGGAACCAGGGAAAGAACTCAGACCGAGGTGCAGCAGGACAGGCTGCTGAGATGAAGCCCCATCCACTTCCAACACTAAAGGCAGTCTCTGGTGGACGTTTTATTAATGTACCATAAACATTCACTCTTTTATTTTCCCTTCAGCGTAAGGAGGTTGGCAGATACATAAAGCACTTGCATCCATGCTGCAACAATATTTGGATATAATAGACAAGAAATAATGCTATGCCAAGACCACTAGATCTAGGCTTTCAATTTCTTCAGGGGATCTAATAATTCAGGTGAAGATGGGAGGCAAGAAGAGGGAAGTAAATCCTTTTAGCTTCCAGTTCACCCTCCTAAGAGCAAGCAAATATCCTCCTGACAGTTCTAAAACTGCTTCTACCCAAACTGTCCTTTTTAAAGCTTTTAAAAGGTAACCCATATTCCCCCACATTTCTTCCTACTCTCACACATTCATGCAAAGAGCTCAGACAAGAAACTGTGAAGCCCTTCTCTGAGCAGAGGTCAGTGTTCTGGTGTAGTTCCCATTTTAACGAAAACATGTTCTTCTTTTCTCTGTCTTCGGAGAGCAGCACTAGGGAGTCGCATGTTAAGAAGATGGTCTTTGCTCAGACTTGGTGCCAAGAGAAGGCCCACACTGTTTTATTTGACTTTCTTAACCTTGATTTGGCTGCCAGCTTTATTGAAATGATTAATACCCTTGACATGTTTTACATAGAAAATTTTGGTATTTGATCTTGGTCTGACAGAAACCTTTCTTATGAAGGATATCTTATTTTACAGACTTACAGCAACTTCACTGGATTCTTCCACAGTGAAGCAGTATTTTTTGGTTCTTTGTTTGTTTGTTTAATCTGTTGGGATACTAGGATCCCACATTTAAAACCAACACCATGCAAGTCCATCACGATATCCAGACATTGTACATAGCCACTGACAACATACAATGAATCTTGCAAGGGTGACCATCAGATTTTGAGGCAAATGACAAGTTCCATACTTGCTTTTCAGGGATTTCTGTCCTTGATTTTTCACTTTCTCCAAAAGATGTACTTATTGTAAATGCTCTCACTTTTGGCCCCACATTACTGGGCAAGATGTTTGCATACTCTCATCTGAACTACTGCATGCCTGCATCTCTATAAATTTTATTTTCATAATTGAAATAGAGACTTCCAGTCATTAGTCAACAGCAACCTACAACAGTATTGGGGATCCAATAATGTTTAAAACACATGTGCACAATTTTTCTACCAAAAAATCAGATTGCTTTTCTCTTTTCTTCAAATGATTACAAAAACTAACATATGGGGAAAGACGGCCATACAATTAGGACCTGATTATTGACACTTTCACAAGGAGGAGTGTCCATGGCAACTTCACAGTTGAAATATTGACACTTAATCCTGTCTTTCTGGGGTTTTTCTTTTGAATTGTTGGAAGCAAACTCAATCAGAAATTTCGCATCAGGAAGTCATAACATAAACCAAAGATGGAAATGTGTATACTCATCATGGAAATATGAGACTTTTAGCTCATATGAATGTGGTTAGTGAACAGGAAGAAAACTATTCCTTTCTTTTCTTAGCCGTCACCTGCTCTGGTGACCTGTGCAGGAAAACCCGGGCCCTGTGCTTGAGCTCTGTTTCTATCACTTGTGAGCATGTGACAGCTTTGTGTCCTTTCTCTTCTGTCCTCTCTCCCTCTTTCCCTCCGTTTTTCATTTGTAAAATCAGGATCTGAATGATATTATCTCTAAAATCCTACCCAATTCTAAAATACTCTTTCCATGAGATTATATTCTAGATAGGTCACTAAGAAGAATAAATAAAAATTTTAACTGAGATGACAATCAAGAATATGTCTCTAAAAGGTTACAGAAGAATAAACTTCTTTAATCCCTGAGCAATTTCTGGAGGAACTCTGCTGCAGTAAAATCAGTTGAAAAAAAGCCAACTTTTTGTGCCATAAAAATCATTTTCACAAACCCAGTGAGGGTGGCCCGTCAAGCACCCACACTGCAGGGCTGATGTGCCAACCTGAGGTGGGTGGAAAGGTGGAAAAGGTCTGTGTGCCCAAAGCAGGGTCGCCAGAGCAGCTGCCACCAGTCTGTATTTATTTTCTCAGTCTCATTCATTCATTCATCCATCCATTATGTGTTAATTGAACAACTATTTATTGTCTACCTATGATATACTCCTAACTCCTCCTAAAACTGGAGTTTTATTATTAAATAAGAAAGATTTCCAGCTCTCATTGAATTTACATTTTAATGAACAGGACAAAAAATACTAAGAAAATACATAAGTACATATATTTTGAGAAGATACACAAAGCTCCAAAAACTCTGGAAGAAGGATGATATGATGCAGCAGCCTCAGGCACAGCTATGGAGAGAGGGGTTTAGCTGAGGAAGTGATTTCAAGCACAGACCTATATGAAGTGAAGGAGGGGCCACAAAGATTTCTGGGGGGAAACAAAGCTTTGTCAATGCAGTGATGAAAGCCTTTGCTGCGGTTATATTTTCTAGCTAGTTATTGTTACAAAGAATTATTAAGCACATAATTACTAATATTTGGCTGTGTGGAAGGCAGGGTTTCTCAGAAGTGACTAAGTCATGAGGTAGAGCCTTCACGAATGGCAATAGGGTCCTTTGAAAAGAGGCCGCTGGTGATTGATCATTAGCTAAAGGGACAGAGAAGGGCACGCTGCACCCCAAGACGCCAGTGCTGCTCTTCCTTGGGTCATCTGAACATTGCTTGACATCTGTTAATCATTCCACGACTCACTAGTCGGCTGGGACAGCACAGCTTGTGACATGCTTCAACTTCTATTCTGACTTCAGATGGCACCTGGGACACCACAGTCCCCCCATGTGACCTCTACAGAGCTATAGTGTTAGAGGTGTGCTCATGAGGCAAGGTCATGGGACGAAGCTGTGCAAAACTCAGAGACTGGCCGGCCACCTCAAAAACAGGTGGTTTGTTACAAAAGGATCCTCAAAAGAATATAAATGCAGATAAAATACATATTCTAAGTGTAGAGTTCAAGAAGGTTCTCATTTATGGTGTTAGCCATAATCAAGCTTTATGACACTGGTTTCTATCTAAGATGATATAAGAAATAGCTATGTGAAAGTCTTGCTTCTTCAGTAAAACTGTTCAGATTTTATTATACTTTCAACATGGCTTATAAAATAAGTCAAATAATAATTTTCTCAGAGCCAGATTGGTATGGGTGATGAAATGTAATATAGTGGGAAACAGAACTGGGAAGATATTTTAGTATTGTCTTTTATTTTAGGAAAAAAACACAGAATTTTATAATAAAATAATAAGAGAATGACATTAGATATTACACTGTGTATCATTATCTTCAAAGTAGATATACTGAGAGTATAAGACACAAAGAAAAAGATTCTTATTTAAAAAAAGTAACACAAAGTTTTTTTTCAAGAAGAAAGTTTGAGGAATTAGAGAAAATAAACTCTGTTAGCCTCATGTCTTTTTTCTGAAAATGAGATTAAATGAGATATTTAAAAAGCACCAGGCTTGGCAAACACATAAAGGCTCTTAATATCCACTAGGTTTCTTCTCATTGTTTAGAACATTTCTTTCTGTCCTGGGGATGGAATCTTGGGTCTTCTCTGGGAGCCACCTCTCCAGCTGCCCTTTTAAAGCATTTTATCATTGAGATAGGGTCTCACTGAGCTGCCCAGGCTGACCTCGGACCTGTGAGCCTCCATGCTGAGCTCTTCCTGGCTTAGCCACTGCACGTTCTAGTTCAAATGCACGTAAAATTTTCCTTGGCTGACTTACTTTAAATTGGTTTCCACTCCCATAAGCCTACTCTTACCCTACTGATTCTTCAAAGCATTTATCAAAACCTAATACTCTCATTTGACTATTGATTCTGTCGCACTTTGTCTATGAAAATGTATGGTCCACTTGTCATGGGTTTCCCCAAGCCCTGCCACAACTAATATTTGTTGAAGGAATCATAAGTTCTTAGAGTATTTTTGTTAGAATTTAGTAAATGTACAGCACAGTTCCTAGCGCACAATAAGTGAATAATTTGTAGCTATAAATATTATTTATAAACTATCTGAATGAGTAGATATTTTTGATCCTTAAATTTTCAATTCCACCAATTTGAGACTCTAATGTCTTCTTATTTTTAATCCTCTTATGACATTTCTATTGGTTAAAAATAACTTCATAAGACAGAAATAAGCCCTCAGGGGTAGCGATATATGTTTGTTTCCAGGGTTTTGCTAAGTGCAGCAAAATGAAAGCTGCATATTTTGGCCCCCACTGATGGAAGGCTAATTTTTATTACCCTGAAGGTTGTGAACGCAGCCTTTATCACTGAGGAGATTAATGTAAAATCGCTGAGAGTTTGCCAAACGGGTAAATGTTCCCAGGGAGATGGCAAGATCAGTAAAGTAAGAGATTTAAGTGCTGCAACATTACTTATTATTTGTTAGGAAAATGTTAAACAGTTGGATCAACATTTAGGGGATTTACAGTTCAACTCAGAAGTTAGTTTGTGAAAATCCAAACTTGAAAAAAAGTCTAGTTTAAAAAGTGGTACTTTGCTCACCTTGTGCACCATAAAATGAATAAGAGCTGGTCACTACAATTAACTTCAATATTTGGAGTGGGAAAACCAAAGAAGTCAGTAATTAAAGAACATTTGCTTAAGAAATAACCATTCATTGTTCATCAAAAATTCAAATGTAACAGGATGTCCTATGTCTATCTAACAGCCCTAGGTCTTGGAGAAAATATATTCTTCTAAAATTCACTGCTAAACTATTGTTTTCTTAAGTTTCCATAGGACAACAGAGGCAAAGCAACCCTAATTAATCAATTAATTAAAATATACATTTCTTGCAATGACAAAAACATAAAATTTTCTGACTGATCTCTCTGCATTTATAATCACTAACTCGAAGAGGGTTCCTGGGGGAGGCCTATAGCCCTATAATACACCCCAGCATCCCCACTCTCCTGGGTGGATGTGCCCTAACTTCTGTTTACAGAAATGTGTAACAACGCTACCACTGCTCTGTTTGCAGATAATCTGCCTCTCTTCATTCGTTCTCCCACACGCTCTTATCACCCAGTCACCCCCCATCCAAAGATAAACCTAAGCACTATTTTCTGTCTGCCTCACACCTAAAAGCAACCCTTTCTATTAGGTATGAGATTCTATCTCCTTTTTCCCCTCCAGGGCATTTCTTTCACTCTTGCTGAATGACCCTTCTTTAAAATCATCATCGACTTATTTTTACTGGATTATCTCCTTCAGCCTTTAATCATGTGGTGTATTTCATCTGAAAGAAAGGGGGAGATGGTGGAAGTGGAGGGCGGGAGGAAAGAAGAAATGCTCTCCTTTGACACTGTTTTTCTCTTCAGTCACTGTCTCATCTTCACTTGCTACTGTACATAAGTACTGTGTAAAAGGTTTACCATATGTACTCCATCCACTTTATCCCATGGCTTCTCTTCTCTGGAGCCTACTCTAGTCAGGATTGTGACCCCTTTTTCCACCCTGAAACTGCCCCTGGGCAGTTTGCTGTGATTTCTGTTGAGTGAATCCAGTTGAGCAATCCCTGACTCTGCTTGCTCCACACTGGGCCCCACCTCTGCACAGCTTTTCTTTCCATTGCCTCCATTATGTGGGGTTAACCATGCTCTGAAATATCAACTGGAAAATTTCAGAAATAAATACATCATAAGTTTTAAATACAATATATTGTTGTAACAGTTTTATTTTATTATTTATCACTGCTAATTTCTAGTTGTGCCTAAGTTATAGATTAATTGTCATCCTATGTATGGAAGTGCAAGGGAAGACATAGCATATAAGACAGTAGCCATGGCTCTGTACTCTCTGTCATTTCCAGCATCCATGGAGGCATCCTAGAACATATGCCCAATAGATCATGGGAGATTATTATCTTGGTTTATTCGGACTGCTGTAACAAAGTACCATGAAGTGAGTGTTATAAACAGCGTGAGAAAACTTTACAGGGGAAAGAGCCTGCCTTCGGGTCGCCATTAGCACAGTGGTGCCCTCGAGACTTTCCCACATTTTCCCACAGAGAGGGAGCCCAGCTTTACAGCACCAGTGGCGCAGGCTCTGCAGCAGATCTTTGCTGGGTAAGGCCCGCGCCAAAGCTCTGCCTGGCGAAAATTTACAAGGGAAAGATCACGGCTTCAGGTCACCATTAGACAGCAGCACCTGCAAGGCTTTCCTACAGTTTCTCGCAGAGAGGGAGCCGAGATTTCTGGTGCCAGTGGAGCAGGCTTTGCAGTGGACCTTTGCCAGGTAAGGCCAATGCCGGTGCTCTGCCTGGCAAGACAACTTTCCCCCACCATCGTATGCTCTGAGCCTGGCACCCAAGGAATCGTCTGGGGTTCCTGGGCCCATTGATTCATGGTCTACTACCATCTTGGGATAAGTTTGATATCCAGGTAAACTAGGGCTAATAGAGTCCTCTGTGAGCTGCCTGGGCAGTTTGCAGCTCAACACTTTTCATCTGACATCAAAAATGACAAGACAAGAGGAGCAAAACACAGTCTCAGAGCTCAACCCCACCCAGAAAAAGTCCAGGAAACAATGATATAGGAGAACTAGGAAGCCACAAACCTGCACTTTCTGAAATGATTGCATCTGAAGTAAGAAACAACTCCAGCAGGCTATAGAAGAGATTAAGCAGAAATAATCTCTCAGGCAAAAAATGAACTGAAAAAAATAAGGGAAGAAATGCTCTGCACATATACAAAAGAAACAGATAAAAGAATAGAAGAACATAGGAAACAAAAGGAAGTGCTACATGAGAAATTTAGGAATGAATTAGAACACATGAAACAGACTCAACAAGATTGCCAGGAAATGAAAATTTCCGATGAAAGCTTGCAAACTGCTTGAATGGGGCTAGGGTTATGGCTCAGTGGAATAAGCATCTGCCTGGCATGCACAAGGTCCTGAGTTCAATCCCCAGTACCGAAAAAAAAAAAAAAAACTGTTTCAATGAAGCAAAAGATAAAATTTCAGATCTTGAAGACACCAAGGTACCTAGTATTCCTAAAAGGAAGGATCTCTTAAAGTCATCAATGATCAGGGAAAAAGCAATCCAACAGCCGCAAGATGAGGCAAAAAGAAATAATATCCAAGTAATACAATTCAATGAAATAGCAGGAGGCAACACAAATGATATGAAAAGAATATTTGCAGAAATAATAGCAGAAAATTTCCCAAACATGGTAAGAGATACTGAACTGCAGTTAAACGAAGCATATAAAACTCCAACGAGCCATAATCCAAATAAAGCCACACCCAGACACATAATAGTCAAGACCCCAGACATCCAGCAAAAGAACACAATATTAAAAGCTGCTAGAGAAAAGAAACAGATCAACTATAAAGGAAACCCCATCAGAATCACAGCAGACTTCTCCACAAAAGCCATGAAATCAAGAACTTGGAACGAGGTACTACAGATTCTGAGACAAAACAACTTCCAGCCCAGACTGATGTATCCTGCAAAACTATCCTTCAAACTCAATGGACAAATAAAATATTTCCGTGACAAAGAACAACTGAAGAACTTCATGAGTGCCAAACCAACATTACAAAAAGTATTAAAAGATATTCTAGACAGAGAAAACAGAGACCACCATCTCAAGAACAACAAAAGAAAGGAACACTCAGGCAGAACAGGCAAGTAAACAGATAGCAAAAATAGGAAAGCAACAACAAGTAAATAGCATGACAAGAATAAGCCAACATATAACAATTATAACCATTAATGTAAATGGCCCCAATTCACCAGTCCAAAAAAAAAAAAAAGAAAGAAACAGATTGGCAGAGTGGATTAAGAAACAAAATCCAATGATATGCTATATACAGGAAACACATTTTATTCAAAAGGAAATCCACAGACTGAAAGTTAAAGGATGGAAAACAATTCTCCATGCAACAGGTTCTCAGAAAATAGCAGGGGTAGCTATTATGTTTGCAGACAATGTAAACTTCAAACTGAAAACAATCAAAAGAGATAAAGAAGGCCACTACATACTAGTTAGGGGAAAGCTGTAAGAGGAAGCGATGACAATCCCAAACATTTATGCAGCAAATACTGGAGCACCAAACTTTATAAGTAAAATCTTAACAGACATGAAAAATCAAATAATTAATAACACTATTGTAATAGGGGACCTAAACACCCCTTTGACACAAAGAGACAGGTCAATTGAACAAAAACTCAGCAAAGAAATAACAGACCCGAAACAAATGTGTGAACAAATGGACTTAGTAGATGTATACAGAGTGTTCCACCCACAACATCACAATACACATTTTTTTTAGTTGCACATGGGTCTTTCTCTAAAATAGACCACATTCTAGCCCATAGAGGATACCTACCTAAATGCAAAAGAATTGAAATTATCCCATACATATTATCTGATCACAGTGCAATGAAATTGGAAACTAATGACAAAAAGAACTCCAAAAACCCCATAAACACTTGGAAATTAGACAACAACCTCCTGAATAACCAATGGGTCACACAGGAAATTAAAGAAGAAATTAAAAAATACCTACAAACAAATGAAAATGTAAACATAACTTACAGCAATTTGTGGGATGCAGTGAAAGCAGTCCTCAGAGGGAAATTTATAGTGATGAATTCACACCAAAGAAAACAGAAAGGGAGCAAATAAATAGACTAATGCTGCACTTCAAACTTTTAGAAAAAGAAGAATAAAACAAAGCAAAAGCCCAAAGACGGGAGAACATTATAAATCTCATGGCAGAAATTAATGCAATTAAGATGAAGAAAACACTACAAAATATAAGTGAATCAAAGAGTTAGATCTTTCTAAGAATAAATAAAATTGATAAACCCCTGGCCAATCTTATCAAAAAATGAAAGGAAAGAACTCAAATTCATGCAATAAGGAATAAAAAGGATGAAATCACTACAGATCCTACAGAAATTCAAAACATCATTAATACCTATTTTGAAAATCTTTACTCCCATAGAATGGAAAACTCAGAAGAAATGGATAAATTCCTAGAAATGTGTGAATTACCAAAATGGAATCAGGAATATTCAAAAATTCTGAACAACCCAATATCAAGTAAAGGGATTGAGAATGTCTTCAAAAACTTGCTGACAAAGAAAAGCCCAGGCCCTGATGGATTCACAGCAGAATTCTATAAAACATTCAGCAAAGATTTAATACCAACACTCCTCAAACTCTTCAATGAAATTGAAAAGAAAGCAATTCTCCCTAGGCAAGTATTATACTGGTACCAAAGCCAGAGAAGGACCCAACCAAGACAGAGAACTATAGGCCAATCTCCCTAATGAACATAGATGCAAAGATACTCAATAAAATATTACCAAATAGAATGCAGTTAATCATTAGGAAAATTATGCACCATGACCAGGTTGGATTCATTCCAGGAATGCAGGGATGGTTCAATATTCACAAATCAATTAATGTAATACATCATATCAATAGAGCCAAAGACAAAAACAACATGATCATCCCAATAGATGTGGAAAAATCTTTTGATAAACTCCAACAAACATTCATGTCAAAAACCCTAGAAAATAATAGGAATGGATGCTATTTACCTCAATCTGATCAAAGCCATCTATGACAAATCAACAGCCAACATTATATTAAATGGACAAAAACCGAAAGCTTTCACTTTAAAGTCAGGAACAAGACAAGGATGTCAACTGTTGCCACTCCTATTCAACATAGTTCTGGAAGCATTAGCCAGAACAATTAGAAAAGAGAGAGAAATAAAAGGAATAAGGATAGGAAAGGAAGAAGTAAAACTATCACTATTTGCAGATGACATGATACTTTACATGAAAGATCCCAAAAACTCCACAAGAAAACTCCTTCAATTAATTGACAAATTCAGAAGAATAGCTGGATACAAAGTCAACACCCCAAAATCAATAGCATTCCTATACACAAACAATAAACAGACAGAGAGAAATTAAGGAAACCATACCTTTTACAATAGCATCCAAGAAATTGAAATATTTAGGAATCAATCTAACAAAAGAGGTAAAAGATCTATTCAATGAAAACTACAGTACTCTGAAAAAAGAGATCAAAGAAGATTTTGATAAATGCAAAAACACTCCCTGCTCGTGGTTAGAAAGAACCAACATTGTGAAAATGGCCATACTACCAAAATTGTTGTACAGATTCAATGCAATTCCCATTAAACTACCATTAGCATACTTAAAGATCTAGAGAAAACATTCCTCAAATTCACCTGGAACTAGAAGAGACCCAGAATAGCAAAAGCAATCCTGGGCAACAAGGACAAGTCAGGTGGAATCACAATCCCTGACCTGAAATTATACTACAAAGCTACTGTAATAAGATCAACCTGGTACTGGATAAAAGACAGACCTGAGGATCAATGGAACAGACTGAAAGATGCAGCCAAAACCACAAAGACACTCAGCCCTCTAATATTTGACAAAGGGGCCAAACAAACTCACTGAAAGAAAGATAATCTCTTTAATAAATGGTGCTGGAAAAATTGGCTTGCCTCTTGCCAAAGACTGAAAATAGACCCAAGTCTATCACCATGCACAAAACTCAAGTCAAAAGGGATCACAGATCTCAATATTAAAACAGAAACTCTAAATCTATTGGAAGAGAAGGCATGTAAAAATCTTAAAGTCATAGGAGAAGGCAGAGAGTTCATGAACAAAAATCAAACTCCAAGGGAAACACCTCAAAGAATCAATAACTGGGACCTCATCCTACTGAAAACTTTTTGCACATCTAAAGAAATCACCAGCAAAGTAAAAAGAAAACCCACAAATTGGGAAAAAATCCTAGCTGGCTGTCCCTTAAACAAAGGTCTTCTATCTAGAACATACAAAGAATTAAAAAACATGAACCTGTCCAAATTCAAAGACCCAAATGGGCATCTGAGATGAATACACACTTCTCAGAGAAAGAAATACAAATGGTAAATAAATATATGAGAAAATGTTCTACAACCTTAGTCATTCGAGAAATACAAATAAAAACAACATTGTGATTTCATCTCATCCCAGAAGAATGGCCAGTACATCCAACAACAAATGCTGGCAAGGATGTGGAGAAATAGGAACTCTTCTGCACTGCTGGGGGGAATGCAGACTGGTGAAACGAGTGTGGCAAGCTGTTTGGAGATTCCTCAGCAAACTAGGTCTAGAGGCCTCATTCAACCCAGCTGTTCCTCTTCTGGGTATTTGTGCAGAAGATCTGAAAATGTCATATCACTGCAATATATGTGTACCCATATTTATAGCAGTGCAATTTGTAATAGCTAAATTGTGGAAGCAACCCAAACGTCCATCCACAGAAGCCTGGATAAAATAACTGTGGCATTTTTATATAATGGAATACTACTCAGCTATAAAGAAAGACAAATTTGAGGCTTTTAAGGCAAATGGTCATGATTAGACACCATACTCACAAGTGAAATGAATCAGAGGTACATATGCAAGCAATGTATTGTATCAGTAGTGTAAGAACCTGAAAATGGAAATATAAATTAGGAGATATGAAGGGAATCTGCTCAAAAGTAAAGAGCAAATGGGATGAGAGGAAGGAGGAAAGTAAGAAAGGGACAAATATGTATCTATGTATGTATATGCAGGATGGCTAACAGGTTGCACTATTGATTTATGTCACTTTATGGTAAGGAACTTTTAATGATTGATTGTTTGATCAAGATTTGATGTCTATATGTGTTTTCCTAAGCATACACTTTGAAGTTATCAATATGTAATACAACAACCATTGTTAATTCCCTGTCACTTTGTCTATAATTCAATTTTGATTATACTCTTCTTGTGCTACTTTGTGTCTTTTTGTTAATGTTTTCCTTTTTTTATACTTTTAAAAATAAAAAATATAAAACAGCATGAAAGTATTACCTTATACTTTTGAATGCCATAATCCAAACTCAGTGTGTTGGCAGAGACGGCCTCCTTGGAAACCTGTAAGGAATCCTTCTCTGCCTTTTCTGAATCCAGGTGTTTTGCCAGCTTTCCCTATCATATGGCTTTTGGCCTGGATGTTTCTGCCCTAGTTTTGCCATTTTACTGCCAGGACACCATTGACCCTGAATCAGGAGCCCGCCTTCCTTCAGTATTGCCTCATTGTAACCAACTGCATCTGCACTGAGTTCATTTTCAGAATTAATTCTGAGGTATGGGGAGTTAGGAATTCCACATAGCTCTTCTGGAGGGCAGGAGACATAATGCAACCCATAACACTTCGTCAGCAACAACATTGGACACAACCGAGCACTAATTCCTATTTGAAACACATCGTCCTCAGATTCAGGTCACCCCATTTTCTCGTTTGTTTTTTATTTCACTGGGCAAGCGCTATCTCCTTCACTAATTTCCTTCATCTCTCCAACCTCTACCTAATGGGAAAAACTCCCAAGTACTAATCTGGTCATTTTTCCCTCTCTGCATTCACTCTCTAGAGGGTGTCACACATTTTTATGGCTCTATTTCCGTTCAGTCCCTTTCTCTTGAACATTATATATGCCCATATTCTCTTCAATATCTCTATTTGAATGTGTAATAGCCATCTTCAATTTAGCATATCCAATCCAAACACCCCATAAAGCCCACCAGATGTACTGCTTCCAAAATCTTTTATATCCTAAAAACGGATACTTCATCCTCTCAGTTAGTTGTTCATATAGAAAATAAATCTATGGAAAAATTGTTTCTCACTCTGTTCTCCTTTTTTATGTTAGATCCATTGGAAAATCATTTCCACTCTTCACTTCTTACCTCCAACACACAACGCTACCTCTCACCGTTCTAAGCCCACCTTTCATCTCCCCTGACCTATTAGCAATAGCCTCCTGACAGGTCTCCACGTGCTCAGTCTATATTCTTAGCACAACAGCCAGGGTTGTCATGTTCAAAGGCAAGAGTACATTACTACTCAGCCTAGAGCTCTCAGATGACTCACTTTTATAGCAGAGTAACTGGCAATGTCCTGCTAATGACCCGAATCCTCTTCATCCCTATCATACACAGCAACTCACACACAAGCATTCTCCCCGAGGCTCTCCCACACCGAAGAGCCTACCCTCCCCACTGTCTGTGCCTCAGCCCCAGAGTTATTCCAGATGCCTTCATGGCTCTCATTCCCCTCCCTAGCTCAAGGGAAAAGTACCACTTAGCGGCAAGAACTGCTTCACTAAAACTTTTTCTCTTTATAAGTATCACTCTATACTACAAATAAATAAAAGTTGTTATTTTCTGTTCTGATTTATTGTTGTTTTGTTTCTCTGTTAAGAATATGTTCTATTTCACTATCAGAGTTAGAATAGAAATCAATGAATTACTCATCAATGAATTACTCAATTCTATATGCCAAGTTCAATATTTGTGATCAGTTAGTACTTAGTGCAAAATAAATAAAAGTTTTCTCTAAGATCCATAAAGCTGTATTTATGAATTCTTATATAAAAATTAAGAGTCATTATGTTATATGTATTGAATTTACTTTTTAAAGTTAACCCTGGACTCCAGAGACTATTTTTTGGTTGGATAGAGACTCTTATTACTCATACATTTCTCCTAAGTCATCTTAAGAAGTCTAGTTAATTTTTTGCTCCCCTTAATACAAGAGGAGAACCTATGTAGTCATTTCAAAATACAAATTTAGCCTATCTCTCTTCTGTCAAATGTCTTTGGTACTAATTTTATATTTTACATTAATTTTTTATCATATATGAAAGGTTAATCTTTTATATAAAAGGTTAATCTTTATTCTCTGTCCTGTGGAATACTTATCAGAAGTTTAATCTCCCCAGACACTTTCCCATGAATATTTATAGGGTTGACATTGAATAATATAATGAAATTCCCTGATACTCGTGCCCTGTCACATCTCAAATAGTTTTTTCAAAAGTATTAATCACATCCTTAGCATTAACCAAGTCATGTAACTTGAGCATAGACTGAAGACCCTAAATTACTAAAACTAAAAAGAATTTTCAGGAATGTTTGGAACTTGGAAAGTGACTGTTGGAGCCCTGCACAGAGCTTGGTCCCATGTGTGTGCAGAGGAGACAAGGGCTGGACCTCTGGTTTAGCTGTGGGTGGGATGCAGTGAGGCTGGTGGTTTTGAGTTCTATGGACCCTTTGGGAACCCAGAAATACAGGCTGGTCGTGTTTGGTGTCAGGGAGACAACGGGGTTGGGATCTGGAAACGCAACTCTTCAGGTGCTGGGTCATCTACGTGGTTGTGCCAGTCCTCCTGGCAGAGGCCAAGCAGAGCGCTCAGCCAGGATAGCACTGCTGCGAGGAGGAAAAACTTCCCATGGAAAAAAATATCTACCATGCTTCCCTTTGGGAAATGTTTATTCAGATAGCCCTTTTTAGGGGTCTTCGACAATATTATTCAGTTTGTCCTCTAGAAATATAAAACTTTACTGCTCCATTTTGCCTGTACTTCTGAGTCACCTGGGGACGGGGGGGAGGGGCAGGGAGAGAGTAGAGAAAGTAAAACCCAAGCCCTTCTAGACCGGGCTAGTAGTAATTATTAAGGATTAACAGTAAAGTCACAAAGATTGGCTAGGCTAATGTTATCTTTCTGATTTGCACAAAGAAACTGAAGTCAGAGAGGTTATTGGTCTCTTCCAAGGTCACACTGCCAATGTACGATTTCCTCTTTCCATTATATTCGGGTGCCTCCTGATAACGTCCCCATCCCCTATTTTAAGATCAGGACCCATAGGAGACAACACAAGCAAAACTGGACTAAGTCGGGTGCAGGAACGCTTTGCAGAGGGCCCACTCTGCTTATGTGATCTTTATATCGGATGTCAGACCCTTCAAGGTGAGGAAAGCTTGTGGATAGTGATACTGATTGCAACAAATCTGTGACCCTTAGACAACTCTACACACATAGATTCAGTGTGTGCTGCAGTTTTCCGTGATGATATGCATGTATGCAAATGCTACACAACTTTATTCTAGCATTACTTTATACATTTTTTAAAATTTTGAGACACATTGTTAATATGCTTAGATTTCAATCGAGCGAATATCTGTGAATTTGGGGGCTCGGGTATAGCTCAGTGGCATAAGCGCTTGTCTGGCAAGCGCAAGGTCCTGAGTTCGATCCCCGGTACCGGAAAAAAAAAAAAAAAAGAATATCTGTGAATTTTTACCCAAATCATGAGTTTGGAAAAGTCAACTAACAGGTTCTTTGAAACACTGCTGAGCTTCCCCAGCACATCAATTGTACTGCCTGTAAGGACAGTAACATCTTCTGCATCCAGAAGGGTTTAAGAGCCTGAGGCTATAGGAGAATGAAAGATCCCCTCCTATCCCTACTGCAGAATGAGGGCATTGGCAAAGACTCCTGATCAGCAATGCTTTTACAAGACAGCCACTTCTGCTGTTATCTTAAAACAACGCTCTGTTTCACAGAGTTTCTATCCCTTCTACTCACCAAACTATCATAGGAGATTATATTTTCTAAAAGGTAATATCTATAACAAATGAGGCCCAGGGATGCAAACCAGGTGATTTATGATTTTTAAGTATTTCTCAATTGCTTCAACTAATGGTGAAGGTTGAACAGAAGAAGCATTTTCTTATTATAAATTACTGCATTTAAGAACTGAGGTTCTTGAGGTATAAAAGATAAACATTCTGATCTAACTCCCTAACTCCAATGCACTGCAAGCAAGGACATGGACTCCTAAAGACGGGTGACCAGCCAGAGACCAGCCAGGCCCAGACAGAGAACCTTGGACCCAGCTGATAGTAAGAGCCAATCTGCATTCACTAATTCCCACATCTTCTCTGAAACCAGGCTGCATACTGTGGAGATTATGAACTCCAAGGCTATCTAATCGGTCTTTGCCTTTAAAATTCAGTCCATTGCTGCCTGATATCCTATAGTTCCAGAAATAAAAGGACTGCAGGGGTCACTCTGTTCATTCAGGTTTGAATCTTTCCTCCTTTGTTCTCACCATAGGGTCAGTATACACAATACATCCAGTAACAAAGAAAATTACCCTAATAAACAGGTTTTTCCATCTTTTGATACTTAGAACTGCGTATCTTCTAATGTTTAACTAAAACATGTTTTTCTAAAGCAAATCCTCAATAATTAGATCCTTTTTGGCATATAACAACTACTCCTATATTTGATGATACACAATGGTTAATCTTGACTGTCAGTCTGGTTGTATTGAGATATGGCTAGGTGATGAGTAAAGCACACACTTGGGTGCATCTGGCTGTGACTCTAACAGTGCTTCAAAGGGTGCCCTCCATGGGCACCAGTGCCCTGAAGGAGGAAGACTCTTCCTGAATGCGGGTGGCACTGTCCATGCAGATTGCTGCCTGGAGGAAACAAAAGGAAGAAGAAGAGGGGGAAACGAGTCAGAGCTTCCAAGCTGGGTCTTTGGCTGCTCTCCTAATGCACAAACTCATCAGATGTCAGCTTCTTCAGTCTTCGCAAGTGAACTCTTACCAGTGATTCTCCCAGGGGTATCTGGTTCTTTAGCCTCAAACTGGGGCTGCATCCCTGGTCTCTCTTGTTCTGAAGCTCCCAGCATCTCGGACTGAGCACCTAGTAGAACCTCTGCCTCTCAAGCATGCAGACAACCATTCAGGGACTATTCAGCTTCTGACACTATAACTCGGTCTAATAAATCACCTTCTCAAACATATATATTATAGGTATGTATTTTTCTCTCTCTCCCTAGAAAACCCTAATGTATAAAGTAAGTATAAGATTTCTTAGTTTCATGCTCCTTGCCATTCACTGCATTTACAAATCCTTCCTCCTATGCTACCCTAATTAGACTCCTTTGAAGATGATTCAGTTTTGAAATATCTTCTCTGGTATTTGGAACTGAACACATTATTTTAAACAGTACCAGAAAGAAAGGTAGAATTTTCCTTTGCTCATTCTAGAGTATTCTCCATTAGTATTTTCCCCATGAATTTTTAGTAAGTGTGAGATCACCCCCAAGAGGATTAAAATTGGTTCCTGGGGGGAAATTTTTATTCCTTTTTTGTGTACAGCACAGATACGCATAAAATACATTAAAATATATACTATGTACTTAACAAACATTTGTGGTATTAAAATTTCACTGAGCCAGTGACTAGTGGAAAATTTCTAAAAGACTCCTTAAGAAAGGCAATAATGAAAGGCTGAGAAACATTAATATAACCTAAGAACACACTAGCACATTGATGGCTTTATCAACAACATTGCACTATTAATGCCACTGAGGATGCAGTCAGACAAAATCCTTAAGTCTACTTTATCCATACTGCTTGCCTGCTGAAAAATATCTCTACTGTCTTGTGGTTTCTGATGTGTTTGGTTGGTTGGTTTTGGTTTTGGGAAGGTGGCAAGATTTTTGTTTTATTATTACAAGAACATGCTTGAGTTCATTCCTAGGAAGGCGCTGTGCTGCTGAGCTATGGCCACAGCCCTTTATTCCTAATAAAATTGTCCTTGTTAATTTCTGTCCATTCCTGCCTGTCCAGATAATGTGGAAAATAATCTTCATCATTTTTTGAAGTTCTCTTTGCAAATACTGTCTCCTACTATGTGGACTGGGAGTCCTCTGAGCCCCAGTCCCTGCTAGGTACTGAGCCATGCAGCAGGAGGTGAGTGGCAGGCAACTGAGCAAAGCTTCATGTATATTTATAGCTATTCCTTACCACTAGAGTTTCTGCCTGAGCTCTGCCTCCTGACTAGTCACCAGTAGCATTAGGTTATCATAGCAGCAAAACCCTACTGTGAACTGTGTGTGCAAAGGATCTAGGTTTTGTGTCTCCTATGAGGAATTTAATGATTGCTGATCTCAGGTGGAGCTGAGGCAGTGATGCTAACACTGGGGAGAGGCTGAACATATTAATTTCACATTAGCAGAGAAGTTCGGTTGTCCAGAGATTATAATGAATGGCTTGTTTGAAGACTCAGATCAAAACCCTGTCAGAGTGTCAGGTGACAATTAAGCTGCATCTGGTGACAGCTTTATAGTGATGTCATTACACAGCTGCATCTGGTGGCATCTGTATAGTGACATCATTACACAGCTGAGTCTGGTGGCAGGCTATATAGTGACAAGGCATTACACAGCTGCATCTAGTGGCAGGCTGAATAGTGAAAAGGAATTACACAGCTGCATCTGGTGGTGGCTGTATAGTAACAAGTCATTACACAGCTGCATCTGGTGGCGTCTGTATAGTGACATCATTACACAACTGCATCTGGTGGCAGGCTATATAGTGACAAGGCATTACACAGCTGCATCTAGTGGCAGGCTGAATAGTGACAAGGCATTACACACCT